>BMAU01005364.1:0-203026 GCA_019973935.1 Trichonephila clavipes | reverse complement strand
GGAAAATGACTACAACCTAAGGAGGATGAATGCTTTATTTAACAAGATGAAATATCTAGATTATATATATACTGAACAGCAAAGGAGAACGTGTCTTTCTCCTACGTCTAAAGCTTAGCGTCCCTAACGTCTGTCTACATATTTTCCCGTGCGTCCTTTTAGTCGGACATTCATGACGGGGTGTGACGTCAGTGTGGACTGCTCCAGCCTAAGTACAGGGGGAGGGGTTGTCCATTGCACATATCCAACCCTACATCGGCCATCATGACCGGGAAGGCGACCTCGCCTAATTACATACAATGATAAAATGTACAGATACATAGTAATGAAATATTAAAAATGTACACAGTTACACAGTAGATAAAAGAACTATACACAACACAAAATATCATCAAAGGAAAAGTACAAAAATACTGAAAAATAAACAAATTTAAAGTAATATTTCATAAAAAGAAAAAATTTCATACATTACCACTGGGGTAAAACAAATTTTGTTAACGATACAAATAAGATCAAGGCTAAAATAAGAATCTGGAATAAGGAACAGGAACATATTGAAGCAAGATGCTCCTACTGCTAAACACTTAAATTTGTACTAAAATGAAATAAGAAAATGTTAGTCACATTCAATAAAAATGGTATCAAAATAAATAAATAGATAAAAGTCTGTTGTTAATGTCCATAACGAAAGTCTTTCACAGGAAGAAAAATTGTGAACAGTTTTTAATGGAGAAATCAAGTAGAGTTAGTTTGGTTTGGTCAGAGTTTCATGAATTCTGCACAAGTAGACGTTTTTGATGGTCCGTCGACAAAATCACTTTTCTACGTCATAAGTTGTCATTGTGCTTGACTTTTGTAACTTTGTATGGTCGAGGTATTTTTGCTTAAGTTTCAAGCCTGGACCAAACTGAGTGCGTTTAATTGCTACTAGGTCATGTAGTTGATATTTATGAGCTTGTCTGCACCGGAGATTGTACGTGCGACGATTCTCATCTTGAACTTTGTAGATTTGCTTTTTGGCATCTTGGGTTTCCGAAGACATGTCTTTGGTTTTCTAATCGATTTATGACTTCTGCAGCGTCCGTAGATCTAGTGGGATACAGCCATGTAAATTTACTGAATGCGTCAATCACTGCAAAATCATGCTTATTTCTTAGAAGTTGTCGCTAGGGGAGACCCAAATGATCTAGATGAAATGTATGGAAATCGTTTTTTCTATCGGGTTAAGCGTGCCATCTTGTTTTACCACGTTTCCGGTTTGTAAGAATGCATGTAACACAGTTTTGAATGCATTTTTCAACTTTGTCTTTTAAGTCGTGGGATGTAAAAGTCATTGCTAACTAAATCTTGTGTGCGTAGAACAGCAAAATGTCCACGTTCATGTGCAGTTTTAATGATGTTAGCCTGCATTTCGTCAGGTACCACTAGTAAATCGGTGCCATTGACTGTTTTTACAAGTTTGTTTTTACGATATAGTTATCATGCGGCGTTGTTTCTAGAAGTGTCTCTATTGTTGTTATTTGGTCATCAGCCTGTTGTGCTTTGAGAAATGAAGATGAACACTATTTTGGATTAGCATACAATGTGGAGGTCGACTGAGAGCAGCCACATGAGCCATCTTTGAGCCTGTACAGTGTTCTATTGTATAATTAAATTCTTGGAGAAAAAGTGCCCATCTGGCTATCCTGGGGTTAAGCTCTTTTTTTTACTTAGTGTTTTGACGAGGGCGTCACAGTCAGTAATAATTTTGAATGATGTTCCTAGTACATAGATGCGAAACTTTTAAATGCTTCGACCACTGCAAGGACTTCTAGCTCAAAACTAGTGTACTTTCGTTCATGGTCTGATGTCTTTTTTGACATGTAGAATACAGGGTGAAACTGGTTGTCATGTATGGACTTTTGGAGTAGGACTGCACCCAAACCATTGATTGACGCGTCAGTGTGAATCTCAGTGGGATAATTTTGGTTAAAAATACTTAAAACGGTTGTTGGGAAAGTAAGTATTTTAATTTTTTGAAATGCTGTCTGTTGTTCAGCATAAAATTGGAAAAGTCTTTACGGAGGAGGTCACTCAAAGGTTTTGCTATGGTCGAATATGAGGGTAAAAACTTTCTAAAATAGCCAGTAAGACCTAGAAATCGGCGAACGTCTTTAATATTTTTAAGATCAGGATAATTAATAATAGCTTTAGTTTTGAAGGGGAAGGAAACAATCTACCGTTTTCTATAATATGGCCAGAAACTCAATTGTATTATGTAAAAATTGACATTTTTAAAATTTATTTCAAGTCCGTAATCACAAGCTACCTGTAGAACAATTTTTAGATATTCAAGGGCTTGGGACTCATTAGCAGCGGGAATAACGATATCATCCATATATGGGAGAACAATGCTTTTTGAAATCAGATGTCGAAAAATGGCATTTATGTACCGCATAAAGGTGGAAGGACAAGTATTTAGTCCAAAAGGCATTCGTCTAAATTGATACTGACCATTGTGAGTAACAAAACTAGTAAATTTACGGCTCCTTTCATTTACCGCGACATGGAAAAATCCATTTTTTAGATCTAGAGTAGTAAATATTTTAGCATTTTGGAGACAATCTAAAATATCGTCAATTAAAGGAAGAGGATAGTTATCTTTAATAAGTTTGCGATTTAAGCGTCTATAATCAATGCAAACTCTTGATTTCCCGTCTTTTTTCTTTACTACCACAACTTGACTAGCGTAAGGGGATGAACACGGCTCAACAATTCCATTTTAACCCATTCATCAACTTTGCGTCTACTATATCTCGTTCAGCAAATGGCAAACGTCGGGGCTTATGAAATATCGGTTTTGTCGTCGGTGAGAGCGATATCAAGCTCAATGTTTACAGTGTTTGTTTTTAGGCGTGTATGTCGATAGCAGTTGTTCGACTTCAGCTCGATTATGTTGGGAAACATTTGGACCGACATCAAATGTGGGTGAACCGTCAGAAATCGTCATAATAAAATTTTCTTTTGCATTATCAGAAGGCCTTAAAATTTGTGCAAATTTTACGCCTGTAGGCGATATATTTAGATGTGCTTGTTTAATTACGTCACAACCGATTATAAGGTCATAATTTGTAAAAGAATTTGGTACAACAGAAATAGTAACAGGAAAAATTTGATCATCGATAGTAATTTCAGAATCAAAAGTTCCTATCACATTAATTCGCGAAAAACCGAAACCTGTTAATGTGTTGGTTTGTTTCAGTGGCGGTGCATCTATATTTATGTAAGTAGAATTTCTTAATAGTGTTAAATTGCTGCCTGTGTCTACTAATCCGTTAAGTTTACGCCTAAAAATTGTTACGTCTTTAAACATATTAATAGGAGAAGGTAATTCATACACAGCATTTACACCAGAAGGTGGTGTAGAAGTGTTATTTAAATTAGCTCGTCGGCATTCAAATGATTTGTGACCATAAAGATTACATGAGAGGCATCTGGGGCCACGTGAATGATTAGGAAGATTTTGATAGATGACCTATATCATTACAATTAAAACAACGTTGGGGATTTTTAGCTGCGTCGGAAACGTTAAATCTTGTGGGTTTTTCTTTGGAAGCTTTGTTGTTTAAAATCGCGTCCTCGGCTTTCATATGAATGGCGAAAATTCGGTGAATTAGGTTATGTATTCCCATGTGTTTTAATGACAGTTTCATAGGTACGTAATTTTGCTTAAATTCGGAAAATGAGGTTGCACCATAGAGGGATTATTTTATATGAACGAGGCCCATCAATTCCATTAATTACGTACTGGATAATTGATGCTTCGTCAATTTTGAATCACATCTACTTGCTAATTCACGCATGGAATTAAAATAAAGCATTTAAGTCTCGGTTTTATACATTTTTTTCTTTTTCTAATTCGCGGTGAATTTCTATGGAGGTAACTGAATCTGAAAATTCTTCAATTAAAGCTTTTTTGAATGACTCGTATGTACTTAAATTTCTTTGAGAAAAAAGAAATGATTTAGCAGTTCCACATACTAGACGTTTCGCGAAAATTAAATTTTGAGAAGAACTGTTAGCTGGGAATAAATCAAAATTTTCTTCAACATCGCGAAAGAAACTATTTACAGAATAAAAATCTTCTCCGGTAAATTTTCTACTAGTCGTCGAAATATCCCGCAATAAAGTCAAAACTGGGTATTCATCTCTGTAAGGGAAGCTTTGTTTGAATAGGGAGGAAAAGTATTTTGTGTACAATAAGATGAAACGTTTTGATGTGCCGGTATGAAAGAATAACCTTGAACGCTGGGTAGGGGAGAATTACTGACCGGATGTTGTTGAAACGGGGAGTGCTGGTCTGTCCCTTCCGATGAAAAATTCCTCTCTAACGTGATTCATTTTTGAAACGTGGTTTTTGAAACTACGTTTTCGCCTTCAGAAAAGGATGCCTCCGAATTATTTAATGTTAGTTGGAATGCATCTAAGTTCGTCAAAGCTTTAAATATACTATTGCATAAATTTTGCTCATTTGTTTCTACGTCTAAATGCAATAAATTAGCGACTGAGATAAAATCAGGCAATGAGAATTCGGTTAAAATTTTTCTTTGTGTTCTTCAACTCTAAACTCTTTTTAGGAAATGTAGAAAAATTTCTTATTTTATTTCGCGAAGAACGGTCAAATTCGGTGAATCTAATATAGAATTTAATGTTTTTACAGCAAAAGTGGTACCACATTTCAACGAATTAGCAATTACAGGAATATCGCCTAATTTAATATTTTTACAGGACATCTTAATATACAAAATTAATCACTTTGAAAATTTAGACGGTGCAAGGTTGTAATCAAAATTTCCTATCACACTCTGAGTTAAAACTACTAAATACAGTAATTTTAAAGCCAAAATAAACAAAAAAAAATACGTTTAATTAAATTTTGCCTACCTGGGGTTGGGGAGCAGTCCGTACAATAAATCCCAAACCAGTTGAGGCACTAAATGAATCCACAAGAAAAGAAATTCCAACAGCAACACGTTTTTACGCTTTTGCAATGTAGCGTCCACTGAAGAAAAATATTAACGCGTCTTAAAATTTTCTCTCGTCTAGAGGAGATTTTCCTTAATATGCAAGAGAAAGGTCGAGCCCCAAAATATGGGAAAATGACTACAACCTAAGGAGGATGAATGCTTTATTTAACAAGATGAAATATCTAGATTATTATACTGAACAGCAAAGGAGAACGTCTTTTTCCTACGCCTAAAGCTTAGCGTCCCTAACGTCCGTCTACATATTTTCCCGTGTTTCCTTTAGTCGGACATTCATGACGGGGTGTGACGTCAGTGTGGACTGCTCCACCCTAAGTACAGGGGAGGGGTTGTCCATTGCACATATCCAACCCTACAAAATAGAATTAAAATTTATATAATAAAAAAACTGTACAGCCTGAAAAAGTTTCATTAACGTAGATTTTTCCTCTTGCAGCAACATCTTGTGCGAAAAAAGCCAGCGCCATTCTGCTTGGGCAACGTGAAAATGGCATAACAATTGCTTTGCTTCAGGCCAAACTGCTGCCAATGCTCCTTTTTCTGATGAAGAGTCATCACTCATAAAGACCTCTGGATAATATATTTTAAATAAAAGATGCAGTTTATACATATATAGAAACACATGTATAAGAAAGATAATTTGTATGAAACACATGGCCCTTAAATATTGAAAATATTTAGAAAATTAGAAAGTATACAATATTTATAAATAATTTCACAATTTGTTACAAAGTTGCAGAAACTAAAATATATATATATATAAAATAAGAAGGCCACCATCATTAAGAATTTTTTTGAACCAGAAAAAAATAAAATTTATCTCCTTCAATAGAAAAACAAAAGCTATAAGCAGAACTATTTATTTCACTATGTAATATAGTAAGTATACATAAGCAGATCATTTGTGAAAATATAATTTTAACAATGTGCATGTGCACAAATTAATAAAATGTAAATAAATATAATTTCAGCTTAGCATATACATGATAAATACATATTGTTCACTTAAATAAATATATTATATAATAATACTAAATCTAAAACCTCCTTACATCTTGTCCCCCAAAACATTGGGGAAAGTTCATTTTCAATAACTGAAACGCATTGATGTAATTCTGAATAGATTGGGATGCATGAATCATAACTGCAAGTGGCAAAGCTCCAACTTTTGTCGCTGATAATAAGATGGTTATTGTTGAAGATGATGCCTCACAACTTGAAGTTGAATCGATGAAAATTATTTCTTTAGATGAAAATAAATGATTTCTTTTCATCAGTGGTGTCACAAGCAAAACTGCCCAAAGATGATCCTCATGAACTTTAACAGTTGTGCCTGAATACAGATAAATTACTTTATATTAATACATGAAATAAAAGGAATGAAAATGAAATACTAAACAAAATATAAAAATATCACTTTTCCAATATTACTTGGAAAATAAATAAATAGCAGCAAATCTAAAAGGAAGTTTACAAATATGTCACATAAGTTATTTGTTTACTACAGTATTTATGAATGCATTATTCTTTCTAGAAATATAGTATTTTAGCTACCTCAGTTGACCTTCTTCAACAAGTTCTTAAAACAGATTACTAGTTGTTAATAAGCTAAAGTTACACTTTAAAAGTTTGTAACCTATTGTTAACATGCAGTTCATGTCATTTAGTAACTTCATCTTTAACTTTAGATATTCTTAACATTAGATATTCTTAGAAAAATTGTTATGAAAAACAAAAAAATTAACTTGAAAAATAAATGTTACTGATATAAAAAATAAACAGATAGCAAAATAGTAAAAAAGAAGTAATTAAGTCAAATAAAAAATTACTACCCATATTATGATTTAAACACCATTCCCCCCTCAAAAAAATTAATTTTAGAATCTTATAAAATTTTTCGTAAGGTTTCACTTAGAATCATTTCAAATATGCTAAGCAAATACTTTGCTTGTATGAAATAAAAAGAGCATTCTGAGAGCCAACAAAAACAAGAGACAAAACATTTACAATAAAGAATTTGCATGTGAGAATAAATCAAACTAAAATTTACACCAATTGATTCATAAAATGGAACCTTTTCTTTTAGTTTGTCAAATGGATTAATTGAACTGCATTAATTGTTAGCATCCCTCAATATTTATGTAAGTAATATATTTGATTATGAGTAGGATTTATTGAAACATTAGCTAAACCCATGAAATTATCTTCTAATAAAAATTTATTTTCATGAAAGAGCGAATGGCTTCAATTGGTGACATCCCATCTGAAAAGTATTGGTAAAACTGTTGACAAACCTGGAAAAGTTGATACATTAATATTAATATAGTACTATTGCTATTTTTTTAAAATTAAAAGTAAGTTACCTCATCATTACCTCTTAGCATCCTTAAGGTTTCTGCTGATGTTGTATTATGACTATGAAGTAATGATATTTTAACTTCACCATCCAATGGTATATCATATTTCAAATATTTATCTTTCTCTTTTGTGCCCTTGGTTATTTTTTTGATAACAATGCTCAGTTTGGCTTTACAGTCAGCATTTCTTCTCGCATTTTGTTTGTGGCGTTTTGAATTATTGCAAATCCAAGTTTTAGAAAATACAAATCTGAAATACAGAAATTTGTTCTAAGTTGCCACATAATTAAAAATATCCATCTTTTTAGTAAATTTAATACACTTTTCCTAACATAGATAAATATATGTCATTAAAATTTATAACATTCAGCAAATATAAACAGTTTCAAACCAGCAAAAACTAAAGTTAAATTCAATATTTTGACTCTTTTCTCCTGATAAATGCTAAAAATAATTTGACTTACTTCAGAAGCTAATTAATGTCTTTTTTAGGTATCAAAGGTGTACTTTCAAAACTAAATCAGGTATTAATACATTAAAAATTATAGAGAAACACTTTTATTATATAAACTCAAAAACTGTACAAAAAAAAAAATTAAACACTATTATTTTTGGTAAGAATTCTTTGTTACCATTTTGCTGTAATGTAAATGTATCAAAAGTTTTTTCTCAACGTTATACTGTTAACTCTTACTATTTAACTCTTTCATGTGCTTAATGTTTGACAAAAATAATGCACTAGAGGGAGATAACTAAAATATTTAAGATTAACCTCACAAAACTATAATTATTGAACAAAAGCTGGTACATGTTAATAATATTTAACAGTTTTTCAAATAAAAGGATGACCAATGTTTTTAAAAAATAGGTGGTACATATTTCGTACCACCACACTTCAAGGAGCATGATAGTTCTGGAAACATGCTTTTTCCTTCCCTAGGCACAAGGGAACTTTACAGACATATAACTCATCCATTCTCTTATTTTATAGTTGGAAAACAAATAAATTTACTTCATCTTATACTGTTAGTCATCCTATATATTAAAACATTTTTAAGTTTTTCTTAAACTAATGTTGTAAGCCTAATTTAATTTAGTCCTAATTTACCTAATGTTAGTTTTAAAATTTTCAATATTGCATTCTATACATTATTTTATTTTACCTAGTTTTTAATTAGTTAATAAATATAAGAAGTGTATTAGTCATACTTATTTTTGATGAGCTCGAGTTTTTATGTACCACCACACAATAAACGAATAAGAATTGGTGGTACCAAGCATGAAAGATTTAAACAATGTGTGAAAAAAAACATGGAAAATTTAAATTTGATTTTATGTATTGTCTATCTATTGTCTTAGTCAGCATATTCGTATGGAATAAAAGCAAGTTATGAAGAGAAATGAGGGGTAAGAAAATTATAATTACCTTTGTGGATTTGGAGTACAGCCGTAAATAATCCAATTGGTGTTTGAA
The DNA here is from genome assembly GCA_019973935.1 of Trichonephila clavipes. Classification (NCBI taxonomy): domain Eukaryota; kingdom Metazoa; phylum Arthropoda; class Arachnida; order Araneae; family Nephilidae; genus Trichonephila; species Trichonephila clavipes. The sequence goes on along the minus strand of BMAU01005364.1, from coordinate 194,171 downwards.
ACAACAGAATAACGGTTTTTGAAATTTTCAGCTTTTTCTTCGTTTTCCAGATTTATTCTTAGCACAATCTTTTCGGGTCTGGATTTATCAGTATCTTCAATACAGTAAGGATAAAATTCCTGCAATTGAGATACAAAAATTTTTTGTACTATTTCTTGCTCGATTTCCATTTTGTCTCGTTTCCAAACTACCGGTATTGTGGTACGGGGGCAAAGCGCATGCGCGGAAATGTATTTTGTCGCCAAGCTACAAGGGTGTGCCAACCTCGCCAAGAGGGCACCAATCCATGACGAATTCATAAGTCGCGGCCCGGCGTTGCATGGGCTTCCTCAAGTGTACAGCTTTTCACCTTGGGAAATTTTCCCTGTCCCTCTCAGTGTCAGCGTGATTTCTTTATTAATGTCATTAAAATTCTCTTTTTCGAAGTTTTCTTCCAACTCTTTACCCCGTCATATAGTTCTGTTTTCTTTCCATTTAACCCAGCGTTGCACGGGCTTTTTTCGGGGTATAACCTTACCCCCGTAGAAATTTTCCCTTTCTCTCTGGATGCCAGCAGTTCTAGGTATGTGTCATGCGCGATATGAGTAATTTCTATATTTTTGTCATTTAAATTCCCTTGTCCGAAATTTTTTCCACTTTTCTTTTTTTCAGACAGGCTTTTCTTTGTCAGAGTTTGCTTTTTCCATTTTTTTCTCTTCCCTTTGTTCTGCCCAGCGTTGTGCATGGATTTTTCAAGTATAAAACTCTTTCTTCCCCGGGATAAGACCTTTTTTTCAAATTTCTATTTTCGAATTATAATTTGCAAAGCTAATCCACTTTTATTCACTAGAGAACAGAGAATCTAAGAGTTTCTTATTAAATAATTTTGTAATGAATAATAAAAAACAATACAGCTTTAATTTTTTTAAAAAATATTAATTTATATTCCTTTTTGTTAAATAATGAATCAAAAAATTATTTCAGTTAACCATTGAAACAACTGCTTATTTTTGGATAAGTGTTCTTAAATTCAACCGTAAACAAGCGTATCTATTTATATAATTATATCTCCGCAAGAAACGTAAACACAAAAACGCGCCGAAGATACCGAAAGATGGGAAATGATCCGAGAAATTCATTTTGACCATTTAATTTCTTAAATTACAATTATTTGAAAAGTTATTAATTAAAAACGATAAAAGGCACAATTCGTATGCATTGTTGTAACAATGAAGACCTGGTTTGGCCAGTTTGGCTGAAAATCGATTTTCGATACTAATTTTTTGTCATTGTTGTAACAAAAACATTCTTACAACGATGCAAACAAATAAAAACTGGCGCCAAAAACCAGTTTTTAATATTTTTAATTAATATCTTTTTAACTAATTAAAATATCGGAATATAAATGGTCAAAACGGATTCCTCGGATCATTCCCTAAATTTTGATACCTTCTGCTAGTTTCTGCGTCTTGTGGTTCTTGAGAAAATTGGAATATATACATAGATACGTTTGTTTACCTACGAATTTTAATAGTGTAGATAGTGGTAATAGGCGCAGTTTATAATATTAAAGTTGCGTTGTAGCTTTTTAGCGTCGTACATTATTATTGCATTCAATGCATTGTTGTTGTATGAGGGGGCGTGATGTGTGAAAAATTATGACTCCAATATTGGGTCACAAATATGGAAAGTTTGAGAAGCACACTGTTCTAAACACTCAAATCATAATTAAAGTCTGTTTTTTCTAAATTCTCTTGTTGGATCTGGGGAATGAAACATCATTCATTGCTTCATTTTACCAAAACAGCTAAGAATTGATTCAGGGGTCTCACCGCATTAAATAATCCCTCACAAACTTTTCGATTCAAAACGGGTACTTTTATGTCTAATGCTGATGGTACATTTCAGAGAAAATATTCAGCTTTTTTAGCGAAAAATATCATTGACTTTTACACCTTCTTTCGCATGAAATATTTCAAACTTAGCTCTTCCAGATTTCTTTCAGTTGGCTGATCCTACATTTTGCCAATGGGATGCCAATGGGTATTCCCGATTCTAAAAATGACGCATTTAAGATCAACTCATCAATAATTAAATGATAGTTTAAAAAAACTAAAAGAGCATGCTTTTATTGTAGATAGACTAAAAATTAAAAATAAATCATAGTTTAAGAAAACTAAAAACACGCTTTTATGTTTAATCGCACTAAAATTTAAAAAAAAATTCTTAATAAAGGGTGTTTTTTTGAGAGTTATAGAACTTTAAATTGCAATAAAACAACGATGTATTATTCGATTGACATGCATTTTTTATTCGAAAGATAATCTTGTGGCATTACATTTTAAATATGATTTCTGGTATAGGACTGCCACGGCTGGCTCGGATGTAGTCCAATCTGGACGTCCAATTTTCGATGACTTTTTCCAACATTTGTAGCCGTATATCGGCAATAGCACGGCGAATGTTGTCTTCCAAATGGTCAGGCGTTTGTGGTTTATCCGCATAGACCAATGACTTTACATAGCCCCACAGAAAATAGTCTAGCGGTGTTAAATCATAAGATCTTGGAGGCCAATTCACAGGTCCAAAACGTGAAATTAGGCGGTCACCAAACGTGTCTTTCAATAAATCGATTGTGGCACGAGCTGTGTGACATGTTGCGCCGTCTTGTTGGAACCACAGCTCCTGGACATCATGATTGTTCAATTCAGTAATGAAAAAGTTAGTAATCATGGCTCTATACCGATCACCATTGACTGTAACGTTGTGGCCTTCATCGTTTTTGAAGAAGTACGGACCAATGATTCCACCAGCCCATAAAGCGCACCAAACAGTCAGTTTTTCTGGATGTAATGGTGTTTCGACATACACTTGTGGATTAGCTTCACTCCAAATGCGGCAGTTTTGTTTGTTGACGTAGCCATTCAACCAGAAGTGCGCTTCATCGCTAAACAAAATTTGCTTATGAAAATCGACCATTATTTTCGAAATAAAATTGCACAATTTGAAAGCGTTGTTCAGGCGTGAGTCTGTTCATGATGAATTGCCAAACCAAACTGAGAATAAATCACTTGACAACTGTTAAATCGGTCGCCATCTTGGAAAGTAATGCCAACTTAGACTTCTATACCTGAAAAAAACACACTCTGTATAAGAATAAAATGATTAGCGAAAAAAATGAATGTCATTTGGGTAAAAGCATGGGGTGCTTTGTACTACATTTTTGCACTAACTCAGCATTTCGGAATAGAACAAGTAAGAAATTATAACAATTAAAATAGAGCACCCCAGGCTTTTACCTCAATGACATTAATTTTCTCGTTAATCATTTTGTTCTTATATTAAGAATTTTTTTTTTTTACTTTTTAGTTCGATTAAACATAAAAGCGTGTATTTTAGATTTTTTTAAAATTATGATTTATTTAATTATTATAATTGTATTTTGAATATGTTGGGGAAAGCTGTAAAAATAAATTTCTGTTGTTTTTTCAAATTATATATTCTAATTTGTGTGGATACCTTTGAAATTATTTTTTGATGATAAATAAGTAACTACTTTGTATTGAAAAATCTGAGGAAAATATATAAGGATTTCATGAGAAACTTGTTATGCTCTTATTGAATCTGCTTTAGAATGTGTGAAACACTCATTCCGTGAATTTCAAATTTAATAGTAATTTTGAATAATACCCCAATTGAAGCCTGCCATGAATAATTCATAAGCTAAGAAATAACTGTTTAAATATTCAAAAGATGACTGACCTTTTTTGGACTGTTATCGCTAAACTGCAGAATTCAGCTAAATAAAATATAATTATTGTATTTGCTAGTGAAACATCGATACATTCAATAGAAAAAGATTTGAAAAGATTTCAATATAAAAGAGATTCTTATTTAAATTTTTTATTTATCAGTGTTGTGTAGATTTTTTCATACGTGTGGATAAAATTACTGACGGATTTTATCAAAAGAGCATTCAAACGAAAAAAGCCGTTTTTTTTTCAATTCCTACTATAAGTTCCCACTCTCCTTACATATATATATATATATCTTTTGTTCTAATTCTCTATCATCAATAAAATATTTTCTATTCATTCCCTTCAAGTTCAAATACAGTTTTTTAAACTTTTAGTGGATGGCACTTGATGTTAAAACCGTTTTTTCAAATATTAATTCATTAATTAAATTAAAAATAAATAAATAGTAATAAACAAAAATAATAGTACAACATATATATAGAAAGAAATATTGTTGTGTTTCTGTTACGCAATGGATTGCGCGTTGGGCTTCTAATACAAAGATCGTGGTTTCGAGTCCTACCTGGGATGTCCTAATTTCTGGTAATGTGATTTATGAATGAATAAATAGTAACAAATAAAAATAATAGTCAAATACTCTATACAGAATAGAAACTTAAAAATAAAATCGCTTTCTATTTTGCTGCTTAAAATTGTGATCCTGTGTGCTATGTATATACACATTTATATGAATTGTAATTATTTAATAAAAAATAATTATAATATTTTTTTATTATTGATCTAAGTAGGAATTGACTTAAATTTTTTTTTCATATTATTTGTTTCCTACCTCTTATTTCGCTACTGCTGTTAAATTTTCGCCTATGTATCATTCAATCTTTTCTGATTGCTTTCATAGTTACAGAGATCATAATAAAATTTGGACTTGTAAGAATCTTTTATAAAAATCTAGTGCTACAGAGAGAGAGAGAGAAAGTAAGAGATATTATTCACAACAGAATTCACCTTCATTCAATCTTTTTTTCCGTTATAGATACTTATTTACTTAACGCTTTATTTATTAAAATTTGTTTGATATTTTTATTTCCTAAAATAGGAAAAAGTTACAAGTATTAAAATTTTCTTTTATTTTGATTCCAGTAATTTTAAAATATTTTAGTGTTATAATTACGTAGTTTGAAATTTCATCTAATAGTTTTAATCAATACATCATATGTCGATAAAATATGTTAACTGATGTATTTAATAAATATATCAATGAGTTTATTTAATCAATAAATTTTCATCCAATATATATTTAATTAATATATTTTTAATGAATTTCATCCAATATATTGGAATCTCCCCCCCCCATTTTATGAAATACCACCCAAAACTTACTTGTTATGACTTAACAAAATAAGATAGGGTATGCTTTGTAATTTTATAAAAACTTATCGTAGCTAGAAGACATCATTACGAATCTTAATGCCTCAAAGCTAAATTTAAAGTTTAATTAAATTATTAATCGTTTTATATAAAAAAAATTGTCTTTATCATGCAAATTATTTTGTGTGCCTACCTTATTCTTTCAAATTAAAACCAGCTGGTATACCCGTTCTTTTCTGAAAAATTAAACAATACAGATTGAAAATTAAAGAAGTATTTAATGAGTTAACTTGCCGTAAATTGCAAATTAAATAAAAGAAAACTTTTTGCATATCTCAGCTGAACAAAAAAATCATGTTTGTTAAGTTTTAAGTCTGTAGATCTAATAGCTGATAAAAACGTTTTTTTTTTAATTTATAACGCCCCTTAACCCTCTTGTGGGTCGATTTTTGTGAAAACACCTTAGTAAGATAATCTCTGCTCAGCAAAAGCAACACATTGTTACACATTTTGTGTAATGAAAGCATAAAATAGTATAAAGAATTTATTTCTGGATGTGTGATACGTTAATATTACTTTCTGTTGTATTTATTTTATGTTAAAATTGTAATATTTGCAAGCAATGCCATTCCTTACATTGTAATGGCGATTCAATGGAAAAATAGCGAAATGTTGGCGATAGAGCCACGATGGCATCATTTATGGCAACTTGGCGATGGATTGAAAAATGTGGAAGTTGATATGCTGTAGTGCCATCTGGTGGGGAGCTTCAACAAAGAGGATGGCACAAAATCCTCTTCCACAGCAAAATACATATACAAGCCAATTCTCATCGTGATTGGTTGAACGGTGTTAGAGTGAAGCGAAATCATATATACGAACATCCATTTTTGTATATATATATATATTAATCTAATGGAGATGCGGATTGGTATTTTTACTTTTGCAACCTAGTTCATTCCCCAGGATCTAGTATCATTTTGAGCCGGCTAAGTGGCGTGGTTGGTTTGTCGCTGGCCTTTCGCACCTAAGGTTGCGGGTTCGACCCCAGCCCAAGTCAGTGGATTTTAATGGTGCAGAAAATCCGCAGCGGTCATGTCGTATGATTATACGGCATCTAAAAGATCCACAGAGTGTCTCGGTGTCTCGATCCCTAGAGTGTTTGGATTAAGTGCTCTCGGTAAAACTAAATCCTAGGACAGGTTTGCATCGTCAAGAGCTCAAGTGCCCCCTCTGGCGAGGAAAGTGGGTGTCGAGATTATTTGCAGTAATTAGTATCGCCTATATTGGTGCCGCGCTAAAAAGTGATACCAGCTAATGCAGAATGTACTAGGTCTGAAAAGGTTAAAATACCAATATGTGCAGCCCCATTAGAAAAAAAATTGTGTACATAGATTAGCTTACATTTGAAATTTCATAAAATTGTGAACACTTTTCTGTTTTGAGGGTTCAAATTTTCATTTGACACACATCTATACTATAGGAAAATTTTCAATTTCAATTACGATCAGAAATGACATTTAAAAAATAATATATAAAATAGAATAAAATAGTAAAAAAATATTTTAGATTTAAAAACTAATTCTCGATCTTATCGCATTGCTATAAGAAAATGGGATATATGATTCGTTTGTGCAAAAGTAATCTAGTATATAGCCCCTCTAATGATTTTTCTCATCTCTGGAACTAATGATCAAATAAAAATAGATTAGAGATGATAGATTTTTTCGACCATTTTCTACATGATTCAATAAATTTCATATAATGAGACATTCTTTCTTAAATAATTCTTAATTTAATTAGTTCATTAATCCATTATTGTTTGAATCATAACTTAATTCCCTTTGAGCCATTGATACAATTTTTGTCCAAATCTGACGAGAATTGTAAAAAAGACACATTCATTTTTTAAGATTCCAAAATATCGGGTGTAACGAGCGTTAGTTTGGGGAATCCCCGTTGGGGGCGTTATGTCGCCTATGCATGCTTTCTGGTGTTAAAAAAGATGAAAAATCTTTTGAGAAGAATGATATGTCGGTGATAACAGGCGATACGATAGATGTATACTTTTGATTTATTTTCATGTCTTATGTAGGTTTATGTAGTTGTCGCTTTTGTTTCTCTTTTAGCGCAATTTTGTAATCGTTATAAAACAATTTTAATCAACAAAGCGTTCATGTAATTGTGGTTCAGTTTATAACCATGGGCAAAGTTTGATGTACCAGCTTTTTCTGAGGCTACAAAATGGCCACGGTAGCCTAGTGGTCATGGTAACGTACTCGTGGCCAGCGTGTATGAGTTCGAGCCTAGTACCGTTGAAAAACCACCGTGTAGGGGAGCGGTGCATGTTAAATCTGTTGAGAGCTTAAACGTCATCCCGTTGGTGTGGTGTTGTAGTAAGGAGAGGGTGTGGCAGCTTAGATGTCATCCTCGTCCCTTGACTATGGTTCAAAAATAGGTGGCCCGTCGCCAAAAGTCCTCGAGTAGCTGTACAATGTAACATGAATATTCACTCACTCACCTGAGACTACAAAAAGGTATCGTGTTGTGTTCTATGGCACTCAATATTATAGAGGAAAATTGTAAAACTAGATATTTTGTGTTTTTCCTAAAAATTATAATGTATTCTTGTCTATATGGATTTCTTTAAAAGGATTTTTTGATTATAAATCACAAAATAAATTCTATTGAATTTAGAAGTCTGTGGAAAAATATTAGGATTTTATATACATATGAATTAAAAATAGCTATTTACATTACTGAATTTTCTATAGAACAAAAAGAAGTATTTATAAATTATTTATCCGTATAAAAAATTGTAAGAGACTTCAAAAACAGTATTTTGTTACAGTAATGACTAAAAATAAACCGACACTTTCAAAAAAGAAAATAGTTCATGAGAAATTAGATGCTTAAATTTCTTATTTACCAAAATTAAAGAAATGTTTTAACGTGCAAATAAATATACTGATAAATTTTATCCAATGAACGAAGAAAATGAAGAGCTGTTCTTTCTTCCTTTTTTGTTTGCTTTGACGATATTAACCTGCATTTCCGTAAGCCATTCTTTTTCGAATTCTCCGATAGTCGCAGACGATCTTGAGAAAATCAGACTTTTTCGGATAATTTCTCTATGCTTTAATGAATACTAGAAAAGTAGGCCCCAATAAAGACGTATGAAAAAGACTCCTCGATACAATTGTGAAAAAAGTAATATTAAGGTATCTGACTACGTTCGGAGACTTTTTTTTAAGTTTTCAAAAAATCCCTAATATTTTTACATTTTCAGTTTCACTTTTATACACAATAATAAAAAGTACAGTTAGAAATAATATATGTACATAAAAATTTGCAAAAATTTAAATTTTTAAAGAAATTTTAATCAAATTTTGGAATTTTTTCAAACACTCTATTTTTTAAAATATTTTATATTTTCCATAAAATATTGCTGCAATACATTTTTAAAACATATTTCTAGAGAATGACCTACAAGTGTTAAATTACTTCTTTAGAATCAAAAGTTATGGCCAGTCGAGCTTGCGAACTAGGAAATTCAATCAAATTATCGTAACTTTCAGAAAGAAATACAACTATAAAATAACTAAAAATTGTTCAATTTCTTAGCTCATAGGTCATTCTCTAGATAATACCAATAATAACATTTGTGTAAAATTTCATACAAGTATCTCTAATAGTTTTTTAGATATCATGTTTGAAATATCATGAAATTTACAAAAAAATGGTTTTGAGAAAAATGCATTTAAACTTTATAAAATCAATTTCAAAACAAAATATGACAAGTATATTACTAAAACTCTCCTGATTTATAATTAACACTCCCACTCTTTGGAAGTTTGTTAAATTTTTTCTTTCTTTGGGCCCCCTTTTTTTTCTGGTTGATTTTAAAAAAGGCAAAGAATGTTGTTTCGAGTCACCGACTCAAAAGATGTCAACAAATCTCTCATCACGCAGTATATAATTCCCTGCATTTATGCCAAATGCTTTCAGAATACCTAACACATCAATGAAAGCTTTTTTAAAAATAATGACGGTAATATATGGGTACCCAAAGAAAATGCTTTTAGCTCGATAAAAGTTTCTTTCAAAATGATTTGCCACAAACAGGCGTTAAATGATACATTTTTATTTGTGTGTTACCGTGGAGGCAATTTTATAATAACTGCTTATCACTCTGCTTTGTGTACACAGGTTTAACAATATTTTAAAGTTTCACAGAAATACAAACAATTTTTTCTGTTTATTGTTTTCTGGTGTCGTTTCCTCGTTGATAGTCACACCAGTTCTCAGCTCAAATCGGGCACGGCCCACATATGGGTTTCTCCATGCCGGAGCAACAGTGAAAAATACTGCTATTGTAGCACTTAGCATAGCTTTGGCGTGATTGGTGTTAGTGCTAAAACAGTGTAGAATTTTATTAAACATAACATTGATAAGTTTTTCCTTCTCACCGAGGTTTTTCTCGCCTTTTTTAAAAATTTTCTTTTCCGACTACTCAATCTTTCTTAGAAGTATCTTATGCACTCATATGATGCCATTGTTGACACCATACACATCTTTAACAGAAAGGTATTCTTGGAATCACCATCACAAAAGAAGTACATATTTTTAAGATTTCGTAGTGCAAAAACATACAAAGATTTTCTACGCACTATGTTTGAAGAAAATCCTAGATGATTGCAGGAACACGCATGTATGACTGGACTTATAGAATTCTAAAAAACTTTGATAACATTTCCAAATCTAGAATTTCCCAGTGTCACAATGTATAAAGTTTCTATAGAAACCACATTTAGCGATGAATGTCCATGTGTCTCTGCCATCAACGGATATCCCACATTCTTCAACTGACATTTTGAAACATTTTTGTAATGCTTTTCGCTTAAAAAGCAGTGTCGTTCATGGCATCTTTAGCTGTTGGTGTAGCAGCACAGCCAAGACTTTCTTTCACAAAGTCTAAATGCTCCTTTTGTCATACAAGGCCAGTTCAGCTTAGCACATAGCTTTTTCACAGATAAATGTCAACTTTCAATCACTCACCTTCCACAAATAAGTTGCAAATTAATAACACTTTGCTTTTTTAGCTTTTCAGTAGCTGAAAAAAGGACGATAAAAGTTTACTCGGAGCATTTTTGAAGTCACATTAGAAGTCAGTCCAAACATGTAATCTTCATGCAGGTACAGATTGTTCTCAAAACAATTGGAGAAACACAAACTTGAAAACACACTTCCCAATTTAAATAAAATATTCTATTACCTCTTAATGTTCCACTAAAACATTCTTTGTTCTGTGAAAATACCTTTACTTATCCCAGTTTTCGTTCATTACAAGTTTGAGCACTTCAAGTCAAGAACATTACAAGTCAACACTTCCACTGTTTTTGTAAATGTCTCACCAGCATAGTTGCGTTTTCAAGAGGTTAATTTGATTCATTTTTTAACCCTTATAAGCAGAAAATATCAAAAGCAGAATGTTCAGAAACAATTAACAATTAAAAATTGTACAATTAAAGCAAAAAAAATCAGGTTTTTGAAGAAATTTGCGAGCAACATTCGATAGATTCAAATCAAAACAAAAACATATGAGGTCAGAAGAAACAGATGTTGCCAATCGCAAAGTCCAATTAAAAGATTGAAATTGTTGCCTATCAATAAAATAGTTAAAAAAAATATCAGAAATTGTTTTTAAAATTATAATGGGTTGAAATTGCAAAAATTATGGGTAAAATGCATGTTAAGCAGTCAACTTCCGGTTTCGATTTCACCTCTTCCGATTTCAATTTCACCGCTGTAATAATATTTTAAAAACATGTGACTTTTTTCTAATTATAGCACAGACAAAAAAAAGTCAGATTTAGAAAGATAATTGTTTGAATTTTAAAAATATTGACCGAAAATGACGTTTTCAACGTAGTCGGATACCTTAAGTTGTCGCGGCCCAAAATTTACGGACGTAAGAAAGTTCGGGGAAGAAGCATATATGATCTTAAAAATAGATGCGGTTTTTTTATATTTATCACCTTATAAATAATATACAACTTTATTGCCTAACCTTGGAAGCAATCTTAAATCCTAATACTTAATCTAACTTATAAGATTTTTCAAAATGACTTAGCTTCAATCGGAGCTCCTTGTGACGATCCTTCTCTAATCCCGATACCTCGATCAGCTCCAATTTACTTCCACAACTCTAGGTGGATTGTAATATGAGTTTCAATTTCAGGCCACGTGACTTCTCAGTCATAGTTCACCTTCTCTTATTCTTAGATTTCACGATTAACGTCACTCATCCAAGCGTAAGGGCTTAAATAACATTTACATTTGCATAAAACCAAGTCATCTATCTCTACAGAAAGAGGTTTTTAAGCTAAAATCACATTTAATGAATAGTTCCCGAAGAGGATTAATAGAATTGCCAGTAATAGACCCCGTTAAAAAGGCACTGGTTTGGAAATATCTATGTGGCTGAATCTTTTGTCTCAATGACAGATATTTATTATATATGCTGTATGAATTAAGTCATGAAAAACATTTGTCCACATTGTTTACTGATACGTCTATTATTACAGTATCATAAAATAGATAATTATTGATTATTATCCTGCGGTCAGCAAATGACTTATTTTTTTTTATTTTGTTTCTTTCTATGGAATAATTACAAATTAAAAAATTGATAAAATTACATTGGAAATGAAATATGCACAATTGGAATGCGGTTTATAATTAAGTTTCCAAATATTATAAAATGACTAATTTTAGAAAAAAAATTGTAACCCCTTAAACTGCCACTGACGTACATATACGTCTGGCTCAACTGTTGCGTTAACTACCCCTGGCGTATATATACGATCTTTTCCTTTCCTGGGCTATCAGTAAAACTATTCTGAAGGCTTTGGAATGCAGTTAAAAGAGCTTGAAATTGTTTGCGAAGCATTTACTTATTTCAGAGAAAAATTTGTTTATGTATGCCTATCCTATTTCCCCCAATACGCCACATACACGTGCCTCCAATGGCACTGGAGAGCGAATCCCATAACTTTTAATCGGCAGTTAAGAGGTTAATATTTTAGTAATGTTGTATTTTTGTAGTCCCACCACCTCTTGGAAAAAACCAACTCAAAAATGTAAAAAGATAAAATTATGAGGAATTGCGTAGCTCATACAAACTACAGTTACTATTAAAACACAGAACTATAAAACTTAAAAATACTTAATTGCATTTCCCAGTTCAGTAATTTTATTCGACTAATAGACTCGTATAGAAATTAAAAAATAATTTCATTTTAATTCAAACCAATTCAAATACTAGACTAATAGTATATTTCCTTACTTTTAAGGTATTAAAACTTCGTCATAATTTATTACTAAAATTAAATCCACACTTCTCACCTGCTTCCTAAGTCTACTCCACTGGATTCTGAAACTCCATTTCTATGCCCGTGATAATCAAATTGCCGCCTCAACAGCCTAACTACATGGCTCGAACAGAAAACTTTAATTACAAATTTTAATCTCGCACTTTGAGTAATTTTTATCTTTACCTACTCGTTATTACTGATAGTTCAACTACCATTGACTGAATAAATTATATATAATCACATGCTTCTGAATTCACAGAATATAATGAAGAATGTAAGTGAAACTTATCGGAACTAAACGGGAATATACAAAGTATTTTTAAATGGCAGTGGATGGATGCCGGGCGTAGGGTCAAGTAGTCAGGATTGGACACTTCAATTCAGGCATACGTGTTCGAGCACCGATTTTAACGACTCGTCGAGCATAATAATTGGAGCTATAGAAGGAGATATTTGAAAGATCTTTCCGCAGTGCAATGTGGTAGATGGAATGAAGTACCAGCTTATGTGATGCCTCTTCTCTTGACCGTTGTCCAAAGGTCCGTTGACAATAGATATCGTGTTATTCAAGTGTATGATGCTAATTAAAACGCGGGGGTGTACCTTGTACACCCCCGCTATTGTCGTTTGTCACGCCCCCTACAACTCATCACTTCTACGAGTTTTCTCATCCCGAGCGGACGGACTCTCCCAGTCGTTCCGTCGTAGAAAGTGTTTCATTGCTTTAAATGCCTCTTTGTCTAATTTTACTTACTTTAAATTCATTGTTAATTTGTTATCGTTGTTTACTTGTGTTAATCACAGTAAGTGTTTGTTTGTTATGAATTAAGGTTTTATTTCTGTCTCTTGAGTATTATCGATATTAATTTTATTGTTGGCATCCCACCGCATTTAGGCCTATCGCCCCCTATTTTCGCTTGAGATTGTGACTAAAGTGCATTAAAGCTGTGAAATGAAAGAAATATTGCATGTGATTATGATATTTTATTTATTCAACAGTCATGCTTGGCTTCTTGACCATTTGACGCCAAGCCTCCCGGTACCGACTGACGACGTTGTCAGCCGGGTAATCATCGAGTCCAGTGCATTGGAGCAAGTGGTCGTCATCCATTCTGGTGTGGCTGCAGAGCGGGCAGTCTTCGTCAACAGGAAAGCCAAGCCAGTGGTGGTACACTCCCAAAAAGTCATGTCCGGTAGTTAGGCGAAAGCAGGTGACAACCTCGGCTGGCCCCAGGGACGTCGGGATTGGACTCGCAATGGCCAGAGTTTCCTATAGGTTTCCAAGGCTCTTGGTCTTTTTGGTCACGGCAGTATATTTGTACATTCATGTGAGAATAATTCTCTTTGCTCTTCTGAGGGTCCAGGGGACATCCGGTTGAGGTAACTCAGCTCCCTGCTTGGCTTTTTGGTCGACTGTCTCATTGCCGGGGATCCCAATATGACTTGGAATCCAGTGTAAGGCACCGATTGTTTTGACTAAAACTATTAGCTCAATCAAGAAATAATTGAGTATTCTCCAATGTTTTACTTTATCAGCATAAAATTATACACGCATCGTATTTAATACGCAAATGCAATTTTTTTGTATGTACAGGGTGATTATAATTAAAGTTTCACATTCAAATTGCTGCAAAGAAGAATCTGAGGTCTGAATGACTTCAAATTTGAGTTGAATATACTTGAAATTGTATAGATAGATAACGCTGTAAGTGGACTAACGAAAGTGGATTTGGCTACTACATTTTGAACGAACGATTTGGCTTGGGTTGCACATTATACCAAATGTGCGGTTACATATGTATGATTATTTTGGGTTTGTAATGGGAAAAAAGGACTTCCAAGTCATTCAACAGTTATTGCACTGTTGGTAAAAGTTCTGTCAACCACGACAAAGTCGTATTACCATAGATGAGAAAAAACGATTAATTGTCCTTGGGCAATAAACCAATACGAAGTAACAATGAAAAAACCATTGATTTTTTAATGCTATACCGTTTCTCCCTTCTTCAAATGTATTCGGTTCACATTTGAAGTTATTATGAGCAGCATTTCTTTTTTTTTTTTTTTACACCATTTTGAAAATGGAACTTAAAATCACGCTGTATTTTGATTTTATGTACCAAAAAAAAGGGCCACTGAAAAAGTTATTTTACTACTTATTATACTTTTCATATAAAGGGTGTTTTCTTAGAGGTATAGAACTTTAAATTGCAATAAAACAACGATGCATTATTCGATTGACATGAATTTTTTTTATTCGAAAGATAATCTTGTGGCATTACATTTTAAATATGATTTCTGGCATATGACTGCCATAGCTGGCTCGGATGGAGTCCAATCTGGACGTCCAATTTTCGATGACTTTTTCCAACATTTGTGGCCGTATATCGGCAATAACACGGCGAATGTTGTCTTCCAAATGATCAAGCGTTTATGGCTTATCCGAATAGACCAATGACTTTACATAGCCCCACAGAAAATAGTCTAGCGGTGTTAAATCACAAGATCTTGGAGGCCAATTCACAGGTTCAAAACGTGAAATTAGGCGGTCACCAAACGTGTCTTTCAATAAATCGATTGTGACACGAGCTGTGTGACATGTTGTGCCGTCTTGTTGGAATCACAGCTCCTGGACATCATGATTGTTCAATTCAGGAATGAAGAAGTTAGTAATCATGGCTCTATACCGTTCACCATTGACTGTAACGTTGTGGCCTTCATCGTTTTTGAAGAAGTACGGACCAATGATTCCACCACCCCAAAAAGCGCACCAAACAGTCAGTTTATCTGGATTTAACGGTGTTTCGACATACACTTGTGGATTAGCTTCACTCCAAATGCGGCAGTTTTGTTTGTTGACGTAGCCATTCAACCAGAAGTGCACTTCATCGCTAAACAAAATTCGCTTATGAAAATCGGGAACAACGGAAATCTTGTTTTGGACCCATTCGATGAATCTACGCCTTGCTTGATCATATTTAAAATGTAATGCCACAAGATTATCTTTCGAATAAAAAAAATTCATGTCAATCGAGTAATACATCGTTGTTTTATTGCAATTTAAAGTTCTATACCTCTAAAAAACACCCTATAGAACGTAAACAAATGATTTATCAAATTTGAGTTGCTTGAATATTTAATGAAAACGTTGTTTCGAGATTTGTGATATCCTGTTTTGAAATCTTTGAAGGCAAATCAGTCTGTATGGCAATACAGGATATTTCTAATTTGTATAAATCAGATTATGTAAACACATGTAACTGCAATGTGCTAAATTCATGATGGTCACATGATAAATATAATCATGTGCTTTCTAATGAATCCCAAACTAGCAGACTCGCACTTGTTGTTCTGATCGTAATATTTAGATGCAATTTCAGTTTTGGTGATCGGGTTTGGATGTCCAAATATTAAAATTCTTCAAAAAGATTTTCAAAATTAAAAAAAAAAGAACCTATCTTATATATACGTGTACTATAAAATCTGTTCATTTTATCTGCTCATGTATCTTATAAATCTTAACAAATATGTTCTTTTTTAAAGAGAGATTCTGTAAAAAGCAAAAGATAGCAATGGAGAATGCATAAATTGATAGGTTGGACACACGAAATTGCTTTTACTATGTGGTTATAACGTCGCAAATGTATGAATTGAATGGCTGGAAACAAGTGATTGCAGTTATGTGGTTATGATGTCATACTATGAATCTGTAGGCCATTTTGAAATACATGTGTTATACAGCAATGCTTCTCAAACTTTCAATACTGGTGCCCCCCCTTTTCAATCGCAATTTGTATCGCGTCCCCTTATACATTAATAATGTACTGAATGCAACAATAATGCACTTTTTGACGCTAAAGCTACAATACACGATATTAATTATAAACCGTGCAACGTAATAACATAGGTTTTAAATTTTGTATATGTTACTTTTAAGCAAAAAAATATTAAGTTATATGGTAATTATGTTATTTTTCCTTTCTCTAATTTTTAAACTGCAACATACTGCAAAATGCGGTAGCTGCTTAGAAGACAAAACATAGATATATCTCTCACAGCTAAATATAGAAAAAGAACTCATAGGGTCAATGTCTAATCATGAACATTCCTTTAAAAAACTTTGCTCTGCAAGACAAGCTCATGGGAGTCGTTAATAATTATTAAACTTGTTCTTAATTTAGTTTTAATTAGTTATAAAGTACTCTGTGTGAAGCACTGATACAATAAAAGTACGCCGGCTCTTTGCACGAGTTCATTTATAAGAAAATAAAGCATTATTGATATAACAGCTGAATTGTGTGGAGAGTAAAGCCAAGTGTGTGACATTGTTTACAAAAATGTTAAATGATTGCTCAAATTATAATTAGTTTTAAACTAACTGAAATTTTAAGTCTCACAGAATTAGCATTTAGAGTTTATGTTAAATAATGAAGAATAATATAAAATTCCTATGAAGAATTATTGTATTATTTTTAATATTTTCTTAAAGCGAAAAGACTTGAACGTGTTTTAACCCGGGAGCAGGCATGCACTCGATACCAATGTTCGAGCGGGGATATTGAGTCCCCCGAATCTTTTTTTTTATAATTACTTTCATAGTACATGATAAAAATCGTAATTCCAGTGAATAATTTAATTAAGAGAAAATGTACTTACCTACTTTCAAGGACTTTTCAACTTTTCTTTGATAATTTTAGGAAAAAATCCAAGAAAATTGAACAAAAATGTTTTAAATGTGTGTGACCTTAAAAAAAGACACAAATCACACACACTTTTTACTGACATTACAATGTTATTTGCAGGAAAATTGTCTTATTTTTTTTTTTCAAGTTATTGTAATTTTTGTGTCCTTTGATGTTCGACAAATAGCATGTTGAAATTTTGCTTGCTTGTGTGTTTT
The DNA here is from genome assembly GCA_019973935.1 of Trichonephila clavipes. Classification (NCBI taxonomy): domain Eukaryota; kingdom Metazoa; phylum Arthropoda; class Arachnida; order Araneae; family Nephilidae; genus Trichonephila; species Trichonephila clavipes. Next base: position 176,790 of record BMAU01005364.1, on the reverse strand, counting down.
GACAAAGCAAATTGTGTCTTCTGATACTTATGGCTTCATATTTTAGTTGATGGAGTTCTTTTGGTAGCATTTGAAATTTTTCTTTCGTTTCATGTTCATCGATTTTCTCAAATTTACTTTAATATGCATTATTTCAGCTGGTTGATCCCTTTTTTTATCAGTTTTAACTTCCTTCAATCGAGATCAAATAGAGATGCATATTTCTTTTTATACAAATATATATATTCTGCTCATTTACCAAACATTTACCTGCTCATCATGCTCATTTACCAAACCACAATAAGTCGTTCAACAAGGCAGTAAAAATCAATAAGTTTTTCGTAAGGGTGAGAGGGTAATGTAGCATGAACACAGCAAATATTTTGAAAAAAAGTTATCGTACAGGGAACTCAGTCAAAACAAGTGCCTTAAGATAATAAAAAAACGTTTGTCACTCCCAAAAAGAGGGAGGTATGTGACATATATTTTAGTTCTCGTTAAGACTGTCAAACAGGAGGATAGTGTCAGGGCCATTGGTAACAATTAAACAGTTTTGCCAGAATTACCGATTTCATGCACTCTGTGCTCGGCGTGACCTGTCCCGGATTAAAAGTGGTATTTAATACAATGTGGATGTTCTAAAAATTGTGTAAAACGCTTTTCATTACTTTTTATATGTTTGGGAATACTTATAAAAATAATTCTTGTCCAAGTAATCCTCCAAAGTGCTCTCTGTGCTTTTCCAAAAATCATAAAAATATTTTTACAAGGAAAAAAAGCAGCAGAACTAGTTTATCTACAATTTCCCTAAATGAAAAAAATACATAAGAGTAGGGACGTAACTAACCGTACAAGTATGTTCGAAGGTCAAACAGCAGCAAATACATTCTGCTGCCTACAGATAATGTACAGTATTTATAACAAAGGATGAAATTTTTATCTTCCTAAAATTTTTTTGACTATGGGTCTGGATTTTGGTTTTTCTCTGAAAAAGTAGTATTTTAGGTTTGAATAAAAATATCACAACATGGGATTACAGCAAATAAAATAAAATGTTTTTTTATTTGGTTATAGTTTCAAAGATAGTTAATGAGGTTTTGAAGTAGAAGCTTTTATTTTTTGATGACGTAATATCGCAGACGATATATATAAATTATATCAGTGTAAGTGTGTATTTTTTAATTATGTCTGCAAGTATTTTGTTTTATTTCATTCCAGTAAATAAATTTTTTTAAACTTTTATTTTCGATATGCTCGCGCCCCCTGGGGAGGGTGCTCCCCACAATTTGAGAAACGCTGGCTTACAATACTATTCTTGTATTGTATTTAAAACTAGGAGATTAATTGTATAAGAGGGTTTATGTGTACAATTGAAAGCCTAATGCTATGGCACTAATAACTTTATCAAGGTGCAGCATACATTATACATAATGCGATGTCATCAAATACCCAGCGAAACGGGTGGGTAATGACTTGAAATGAGTGTTTGAAATTATTTCATTTTCAAAATTGAAATTTAATTTGTCTTTCCCCCCAACTGATTTACTTTGATTCCCACATTAACCAGATATTTTGAAAATTAAGCCTTATCCGTTCTATATGTCATTTATTGGAAAAAATTCATTTTTCTCTCCTTTCACATATGTTATGTACAATCTATTTTTTATTCTTTTTAACTACAAGCTGTGTAGGGGATTGAAACAAAACAGTCACTTTTTAAAATTTATTTTAGAAATCCTGAAATGTTGTAAAGTTTTGTACTTTAATCCTAAAAATGGGAATATTTGAAAAATATTTACTTTATAACTCTGTATGTTCTTTTAAACAGAAAATAAATTTTAAGACCGAACATACACGTACTTTTTGATCAATGGTGAATATATATATAAAAGGAGTTTTTTAGAGGTATAGAACTTTAAATTGCAATAAAACAACGATGTATTATTCGATTGACATGAATTTTTTTTTTTTTTTATTCAAATCTTGTGGCATTACATTTTTAAATATGATTTCTACTGTTGCCACGGCTGGCTCGGATGTAGTCAATCTGTCCAATTTTCGATGACTTTTCCAACATGTCTATATCGGCAATAACACGGCGAATGTTGTCTTCCAAATGGTCCAGCGTTTGTGGCTTATCCGCATAAATCAACGACTTTACATAGCCCCACAGAAAATAGTCTAGCGGTGTTAAATCACAAGATCTTGGAGGCCAATTCACAGGTCCAAAACGTGAAGTTAGGCGGTGGTCACCAAACGTGTCTTTCAATAAATCGATTGTGGCACGAGCTGTGTGACATGTTGCGCCGTCTTGTTGGAACCACAGCTCCTGGATATCATGATTGTTCAATTCAGGAATGAAAAAGTTAATAATCATGGCTCTATACTGATCACCATTGACTGTAACGTTGTGGCCTTCATCGTTTTTGAAGAAGTACGGACCAAGGATTCCACCAGCCCATAAAGCGCACCAAACAGTCAGTTTTCTGGATGTAACGGTGTTTCGACATACACTTATGGATTAGCTTCACTCCAAATGCGGCAGTTTTGTTTGTTGACGTAGCCATTCAACCAGAAGTGCGTTTCATCGCTAAGCAAAATTCGTTTATGAAAATCGGGAACAACGGCAATCTCGTTTCGGGCCCATTCGACGAATCTAAAAGTGTTGTTCAGGCGTGAGTCTATTCATGATGAATTGTCAAACCAAACTCAGAATAAATCACTTGACAGCTGTTAAATCGGTCGCCATCTTAGAAAGTAATGCGAACTTTAACTTCTATACCTGGAAAAAAAACACTATTTATATTTTGTACCTCAAAGAATATAATTTTCAAGAAAAAATTACAACTTATACTAGGATGCAGTTTTCTTATATAAATTTCTGTAATTTTCTTTTAAAAACGAAGCATACATATTTAATACGTGCAACATACTAAATTCTTGATAACTTAGGTAAGAATTTGGTGCGTAAAAATGAAAAGTGTAATATGGAAAATTTGTAATGGTGTAACGCGAGAATGGTAAAAAGATGGACAATAGTACGCACTTTTTTCGCCGAGTGAATACTTAACCATTCAGAAAGCAGATGCCAATGTCTGTGCGCGCAAACCTCTAGTTATTACTATATTATTAACTGTTTTGATATAATTGTAACTGTGATCAATTTAAGTGTGAAAGAATTTGAATCTGTTTTAATTATTAAGGAGTTAAAATTTAGAAACCATGAATAAAAGTTGATCTGAGCTAACCACCGTAGTAATTATCTTAATCGCAGTCTGATAATGGTTAATTATTTTCTATTAACAATATTATATTGAAATATGGAACATTAACTCTATGAAAAAATGCAAATTTCTTTCCAAAAAGTAAAATGGCCGAGGAAAATATTATACCAACGTAAATGAATTTGTAAGAGATATGCATTTATATTTAGAATTTAAATCTTCCTCCTGATATAAATTTTGTTCACTTTTATAACTTTCGTTTATCTGATTCAAATATTTTTGACAATCAAAATATTGCTGAATATTATATTTATTTCGTTTTCTTTATTATTATTATTTAAAACATCTAAGATGGTAAACAATTTTCTAATTTGCATTCAAAGTATGTGTCATTTTCATATCAAAAAAGATATCTTAAATCTGATAATTAAATTTTATATATTACCTCAGCTTTTGGCAATAAATTTACTACTATTGGCTGAATTTTATTTTTATACAATATTTGTGCATGCACATCTTTTTTTTTCATTTCACGCTATTTTTATCTTGAGTAATACCTTAAAAATACTAATGGAAAAATAAATATATTCCTCAGTGTTTCAGTTTAGCGCCAGAATGTATTTGATACTTTCAACATACTCGGTTTTTCCATTTCAAGTATACTCTAACGCAAAACAAGTTATCTAATTTTTGGATCTTTTAGCGTCACATGTTGTCATGGTTACAAAAAGCAAAAATAATGTACAAGCGACAACCTTGAGCTTTACTTAAAATAGCCTCACTTGACGCACATATATGTTTTCTGCAATGATGTCGTCAAACCATATTTATTTGAAATTCTGTTTGGATGAAAAATTTTCTTTAATGTTTTCTGTTAACTAAAGGGTAAAATTTTATAACGGACTAGCGGTCCCGACAGACGTTGTCCTGTACCCACGTCTTAAACCCAAAAATTACAAACTTTTTTGAGTAAGTTGTAACAATCTGGACCGTTTTGATGAAATTTTTTTACACAGACAGTTATTACAATACCTGACATCATCGCATGTACAGTTACCACAATTCGACCTATCGATTGCATGTAAGTATGTATTTACTATGAACTAAATTGAATATAGAAGCTATTCTAAATAGAATATTAAACTTGTTTTGATTAAAGGGTAAAAAAGATAAAACTCGAGCTATTTTCATAACAGGTACATTTTTAATGCACGAAAAATAAATTTATCGTAATGCCATTGAATGTACAAAGTTTTTGGTTAGTCTTTGAGGAGTATAAGCATACAAATGTGATGGTTTGCGAAACCTCGGACGGGCAACATATAAAACTGGCCGTGCGAAAAGCAAGGGTTTTCTAAATCTAACCCACAAATTGTCATTATTTGACCTTGTGACTTATTAATGGTCATAGAAAATGCCAAGAGAATAGGAAATTGCAAACATTTGAATTGGTAGGTGAGTCTAAAAGAATCATTGGGATCTGTGGTAGAAGTAAAACTTCACCTTGAAGTTTGCCGCTCAAAATAGTGGTATCAAGAATATTGTCCATGATTTTTTTATGAACAATCACGCACCTTACATAATTTTGGCGCATTTTTAACCAATTGCGATATCGGACCGAATTGTGAATCTAAACCATTCTCGAATCCACTTGAACCCACACAAAAAAATATCATCAAAATCGGTCCAGCCGTTTAGGAGGAGTTCAGCGACATACACTTGAACAGAAGATTTATATATTTAAAGATTATTTGAAAAGATATTAATTAAAAACACTAAAAAGCATGATTCATCTGCATTTATGTAACAATGAAGACCCGGTTTGGCCATTTTGGCTGAAAATCAATTTTTGACGCCAATTTAGTCATTTTTATAACAATAACGTTGTTACAAAAATGCAGGTGAATATTGAGTTGAATGTATTTGATGTTTTTAATTAATATCTTTTTAACTAATAGCGATATCGGACCGAATTGTGAATCTAACCCATTATCGAATCCACATAAACCCACACAAAAAATTCATCAAAATCGGTCCAGCCGTTTAGGAGGAGTTCAGTCACATACACACGAACAGAAGATTTTATACATAAAGATGAAAATAAAAAAAATACCCATGAAAATTTTTCAACTCGCAGATTTGGTCATGTTTAGAAGCTATTTTGTATGTGCGTTATCGTGCAAATTAATAAGGATTAAAAGAATTTCTACATGAAATTAAGAACTAAAAACCGCGTTATCGTGCAAATTAATAAGGATTAAAAGAATTTCTACATGAAATTAAGAACTAAAAACCACTTAGAGCAGTGGTTCTCAAACTTTCACTACTGCCGACTCAATTTTCAATCATAATTTTTATCGCCCCCCTAAAAATAAAAATGTATTGAATGCAATAATAATGCACTTTGGCGCTAAATACAATACGGTCATAATTATAAACCGTAAAAATTAACAAGATAAGTATTAAATTTTGTATATGTTACTTTCACAAGTAATATATATATATATATATATATATATATATATATATATACTTATTTTTACTTTTTAGTTCGATTCCCTGTAAAAGCGTGTTTTTTAATTTGTTTTATACTAATTTATTTTATAATTATTTTTACTATACACTATAAAAATCACAATTCCAGTGAATAATTTAATTAAGAGAAAATATACTTAACTACTTTCAAGGACTTTTCAATTTTTCTTAGAAAATTTGAGAAAAAATCCAATAAAAACTCTTAAAAAAATGTTCCAAATGTGCGTGTCCTTAATAAAGAACATAAATCACAGACACTTTTCACTAACAACACAGGAACGTTATTTTCCTGCTAAACTGTCATATTTTGTTCACGTTTTGTAGTTTTGCTGTTGTTTGATGATCTACAAATAGCATTTTGAACTTTTTCTTCCTTGTGTCTTTTTGACAAGGCGAAGTGCTACATTATGGCTTCATAGTTTTCTACATAGAGATCTTTAGGCAGCATTTGAAAATTTCAATTCAACTCAAACGTTTCATGTCTAACGCTTTTCTGATATTTACTTTCCTCTCTTGATTAATATGCATTATTTCAGTAGGTTCTTTAATTGCTTGATCTGTTTCAACTTCCTTCAATAGGGATCACAGCTGCCCATTTTTTTATATTCTACTCATTTACATTTATAAACCATAATAAGTCGTACAACACAGCAATCAAATTACAAAATTGAACATGGATGGAAAGTGCAGCATGTTCTAAAAAATAATTGTGTAAAACGTTTTTCATTATGCATTATATGTTTCAGAGTACTCGTAAAAATACATCTTCGCCAAATAATCCTTCAAAGTGCTCAATATGCTTATCCATATATTATTAAACTCATTCACATGGAAAAAAAGAAACAGAAAAATATGATTTATTATAACTTTCCTAAAAGAAAAAGAGACGGAGTGAAATATACCAGTAAGTTTGAAGGTCAAATATATGATAATCAAAAGTAATATTTTAGGGGTTAAAAGAAACGTAATAAAAATCTCTCATCGTGGGATTACAGTAAAGCAAACGAAATGTCTTTTTTTTTATTTGGTTATAGGATCAAAGATAGCTAATGAGCGTTTGTAGTAGAATCTTTTATTTTTGATGATCACCAGATGATAAAAATAAATTATTTTAGTGTAAATGTCTATTTTTTATTATGTCAGAAAGCATTTTGTTTTACTTCATTCCAAAAAAATTATTTTTTAAATCTTTTATTTTCAATATTCTCGAGGCCCCTTGCAGGGTTACCGCCCCCCACGGAGGCACGCCCACAGTTTGAGAAACACTGTTATACAGTTACATCGGAAACAAGCCGTTTCCAAAAAGTTTCACTGGAAATTTCATTATGTTGTATGAATATAGTTATTTGTACACCTAAATTTTTGGTATCTAAGTCCTAGCATTAAGAATTCGATTGTATTGGACGATATTTTTATACTTCTCGCCTCTCTATTTAAAAAAAGAACAGAACACTAAAATAATAATGTCTCATAATTTTTAAAATTAAAATAGAATTATATATTTTATGCTCTCACGACCCCCTCTCAACTGGACTTCCGAAAAACCCATTTTTAGTGTTTTTGCGAAGTTTCGAGTCTGAATATAATGTGCAAAAAAGAACTTTTCTCATCTATAAGGTATTATAACCAACTTTGAGTGTCAATTTCCATAAAATACTTGCTTAGCCGATTTTAATTCAGTAAAAGAAGCATGCATGCCAAATTTCATTACGGTAGGTCTAGTAGTTCGAAAACATGATTTTTTTATAAGTGCGTCTCAGTAATTCCTCATTTCTCACCCATAGGAGTCTATTTAGGTCAAATCCATTTTTAACGTATTTGTATTCAACAAAAGAAACATGCCTATCATATTTCAAGTCTGTACGCTTAATACTTCAATAATGGGGATATTTATCTTTTACACCCCTTAACCCCCATCAAATTCCCTTAGATTTGATTCACAAAAGCTCTTTTTTAGTGGATCTCTACTCCAGGAAAGGAGCATGCTGTAACATAATGTGAGTAATGGTAGAGTGTAGATTATTTTCTCATGGAAAAGGCAATGTTAAACCTAAATTGGTTTATTAATTTTTCACACAATTGATCACATTACAAGGACATCACATATATTTAAAAACACTAATTTTTTTAAAAATTTTTAAAGCTATTTTTTCCGAAGTTCTATTTCACACCTCTCGCTTTTGCTTTTTCTCCTCTTCTCAATGTTGCCATTTGACACTAACCACCACCCTCTCATCAAAAGGGGCTAGCCCTTCAGTTCTGTACAATAACTACCAAATTTCGTCTAATAATTCAAGAACTGGAATATTTATCTATAACGCCCCTTAAGCTCTTTCAACGTCCCTTGGAGTTCGATTTTCATGAAAGCTCTTTTGTGGCGGATCTGTTCTTGATGAAAGGAACATGTCCACCGAATTTCAAGTTTGTAAGTTTTAATAGTTCTAAACAAATCTTAATGAGTGAGTGAGTCGCTTTTCTCCTGTATATAGATAGATCAGATTGTCCCCCCCTATCTTCTCATTTATACTTGCACCAATGTATTACTATTTTTATATTTATGCTTTAAAATAGAGCTTAAAATTTGAAGATAATTTCTCTTTCATGTTCCTAGAATATGTATCACGTTACACTACATGTAACAGAACAAACTTAGAGGCTCAACTGAAGTGAATATAATTTAAGTTAGCAATCTTTCAACGTCACAGTTTGGAGAGTAAATTAACATAAGGATGTTGGCTAAAATTCAGTAACTGTGTCGGACTAAAAATAACTACAATGAAAATCGTTTAACAAGAAACTGAGAGGATTCGAATATTTCTTCATGTTGAAAGAACTTCGTGTTAAAGGATATTGTAAAAACAAACAAACGTATATTCATAAAAATTAAGTTTATTATAGCTCATTTTATTTACAAAGATATGTATACGTGCATGTATTTAAAAACCATCAATGAAACAAAAACATTCCCAAGAACTTAATGAAGTTTAATAAAAAAATTTCAAATTTTATGAAAAACAAAACATTTATTGAGTTTTTGAAAAATAATCTAATATTTTTCTTTGCATTGTCTTTTCTGGCATCAAATTGTCAACAAACTGTTCGATGTCACCCATTTTATTATTCGTTTCACCATTGCAATAAATAACTGCACATACTTTTCATGATGTTTCTCATTTCAGATGACGTGGGAACAGGAGATGCATTTTATTTTCGTCGCTTAAATCTGCATCAATGATATTTTTTGAGCTTTGAACTAACTTCAAAATGTCTTTGTCGGCCATAATTGAAGACATTATTAAAACACATTAATCTAAGTTCATATAATTAGACTGTTTCTTTAATTTATATTTTAATACCGTTTACTTTAAATGTAATTTACCATTTTTATTTAATGTTTCATCCTTTATTCTTGACTTGGATTTAGTATTGATTCTTTGTTCCAAGAAATGAAAAAGTGGACGTTCACATTTATTTATACTTTGGTAAACTTTGTCCTCGCTAATGAAACATTTTTTATTCTTCAAAATCCATTTACAACACGAAAATGTTTTAAATTTTTTTTATCAGTAACGATTTAAGAAATTTTGCTTTATCAATTATTTAATTTTTAAAATTTAATTTTTTATCTCATCGATAATTACTTAAAAATTAGTTAATATTTCTTTCATTGATAATTTTTTGAACCATTGAGATAACACAGAATAGATATATTTTTTCGTGCGTAAAAAACGTAATTCTTTTTCTTTTTATTTTTGATTAAACAACCTTAACCTTCAATTTAAAAAAAAATCAATATTTTGTTGTGATAAATTGATATTTAAGAACACAAATAACTGTCAAAATTACTTAAGGTTGCATACTGTAGTATAACCGATTCAAGTACCAAAAGCTTTTATAGAAAATTATTTTTCACTCAGACTATTTTAAGCCTTCGAAGCTTTTGTCTAACCAATAATGGCCTCGCGACTTAACACAAAGAATAAACGTTTTTAAAATGATTATTCTGTTTTTCTTCTCATTTGGATAAGCGTGTCTCGTTTAACGAGACGAATATTTGAAAGCAAATGTTCCACCATCTGCCGATACTTTAAACACGACGTTTCATATGTTTATTTTTGAATAATTTGTTAAAGGTTACATTTGTTAAAATGCAAATGAGATAACCGACAGAAATAACATAAAAACTTGCGGATTTGTGGAATTTTCCGATAATGCTGGCGACAGATTTTGCATTTCTGCAAGCGATCGAAGTTCAGTTGAGTTTTAGTTTAGAATAATATTCTTTATTATTATTCCTGAAATTTAAATTAAGGCATTTCATACTTCTTGATATTTGCCTCTTCTTTTAGAATTTTGATAATGTCGAGAAAAGATTTTATATGACTAGAGAGTAAATAAGTTTAAATTGCTTCCAATTTCTATTCAATAAATAGAATTATATATAAATTCAAATAGTAGTTAAACTAAAGCAAAAATTTCGACGTAAAAAATGGAAATGGTTTTTCAATAAAATGATAAATGAGATTTCGAAAACGTTTACGTATACACTGTGCTTAAAATTAAATTGTATTAAAATATTTTTTTTAAAAAAAATTGTGTATTGTTTCCAATCAATTATTTAAAGGATTCAATGTAAAGCAAAGCTTATTATGCCAGAAATGAACTTTAAATCGAGTGAATTATTTTGAAACCTCAAAGCACGAATAAAATTTACAAAGTTATTTCTTTCTTTCAAAGAAACTGCAAGGAGAATTTTTATATTTAAAGTATTAATGAAATGAGTTATAATGTAAAAAGTATTTAATTTTGAAATAACGTTGATGATATTTTTTTTGTGCTTCAAATTATTGATGCCTTATTTTGAAAATTCTTATCTCAATAATTTGAGTCGGCTGGGTGGCGTGGTTGGTTTGTCGCTGGACTTCTGTACCCAAGGTAGCGGGTTCGACCCCCGCCCAAGTCGATGGATTTTCATGATGCAGAAAATCGACAGCGGCCATGTCGTATGATGATACGGCCTGTAAAACATCCCTAGGGGTTGCTGTAGGAAAAATTAAATCCTAGTACAGGTTCGCATCGCCCCCCTCTGGAAAGGCTTCAACTGGGCTTCAAATTACCTGCGACGATTGGTATACGAATATATGGCACTGCACTAAAAAGAGATACTTTCTATAGTTGAATGTACTAGGTTGATTGAAGAACTCTGGTAATAACTGTTTATAACCAGTCATTAGAAATAAAAAAAATAATTTAAATTCAATTCTTTATAAGATAAACTACATTATAACACTTTATAATAAAAATTTTAACTTCAAAACTTTATATTAAATATAATCCCGCCCCCAATTTTTTTTTTTTACCAAATGCAGACATTTTAAAATGGTTGGCATAAAATGCATAATAAGCATTCACTATTCTAAATATACTTTCTAAAATAATGGGTTGATTTGATTTATACACCTGTAATGGAAGCATTAATGTAATTTTAAAATTAACAAAATGTTCACTAAAAAAGTTTAAATGTTGACAGATCCTTGAAATAATACAATACGAAACACTTCTTCCAGCATACCTTCAACTCAGTGGTTCTCAAACTTTCACTACTGGCGACCCAATTTTCAATCATAATTTTTATCAGCCCCCTAAAAATAATAATGTATTGAATGCAATAATAATGCACTTTGGCGTTAAAGCTACAATACGATCATAATTATAAACCATACAAATTAACAAGATAAGTATTAAATTTTGTATATGTTACTTTTAAGAATTTTTTTTTCTTTTTAGTTCGATTCACTATAAAAGCGTGTTTTTTAGTTTGTTTTAAAACTATAATTTATTTTATAGTTATTTTTACTATACACGATAAAAATCACAATTCCAGTAAATAATGTAATTAAGAGAAAATATACTTATCTACTTTCAAGTACTTTTCAATTTTTCTTAGAAAATTTGAGAAAAAATCCAATAAAAAAAACTAAAGAAAATGTTCCAAATGTGCGTGTTCTTAATAAAGGACATAAATAAACCACAGACACTTTTCGCTAACAACACAGGAACTTTATTTTTCCAGCTAAACTGTCATATTTTGTAGTTTTTTAATTTTGCTGTCGTTTGATGATCTACAAATAGCATTTTGAACTTTTTCCTTCCTTGTGTCTTTTTGACAAGGCGAAGTGCTACATTATGTCTCTATACTTTTCTTCATAGAGATCTTTAGGCAGCATTTGAACATTTCAATTCTACTCAAACGTTTCATGTCTAACGCTTTTCTGATATTTACTTTCGCTATCTTGATTAATATGCATTATTTCAGTAGGTCCTTCAATTGCTTGATCAGTTTCAACTTCCTTCAGTAGGGTTCAGAGATGCCCATTTTTTTAATATTCTGCTTATTTACATTTATAAACCATAATAAGTCGTACAACACAGCAATCAAAATTACAAAATTGTTCATTGGGAAAGTGTAGCATGTTCTAAAAAATAATTGTGTAAAACGTTTTTCATTATGCATTATATATTTGAGAATACTGATGCTTATCCATATATCATAAAACTCTTTCACATGGAAAAAGATGAAACAGAAATACATTTACAACTTCCCTAAAAAAAGACGGAGATAACCATACCAGTAAGTTCGAAGGTCAGGTAAAATAATATTTTAGGTTAAAAGAAACGTAATAAAAAAATCTCTCATCGTTTGATATCGTTATAAGAAACGTAAAAAAATCTCTCATCGTTTGATATCGTTATAAGAAACGTAAAAAAAATCTCTCATCGTTCTCATATTGACCGCAAAGCAAACAAAATATTTTTTTTAATTTGGTTATAGGATCAAAGATGGCTAATGAGCGTTTGAAGTGGAATCTTTTATTTTTGATGATCACCAGATGAGAAAAATAAATTATATCAGTGTAAATGTGTATTTTTTATTATGTCAGAAAGCATTTTGTTTTACTTCATTCCAAAAAATTACTTTTTTAAACCTTTTATTTTCAATATGCCAGCGCCCCCCTCGCAGGGTTATCGCGCCCCACTGTTTGAGAAACACTGCTTCAACTAATATTTTTTCTTTTAAATCAACTAAATTTATGATGGAAGCTTCTGCAATGACTATTAAGACTTCCAAAACAAAATGAAAATGGAAATTTCAGTTACACATGTATTAGTATAATCACAATGTCGGAAGTAACTGAAGAATTAAACTAAGTTTTGAAAAGTCTGAATTTGCATCTAACTTCTTTGAAATGGACATTTAACTAGAAGGTAATTCTAATTAAATTTCGCAGCACTAAAATAAAAAGAACACATTGTAATTTTAAAACTTTCTTTAAAAAAATTAATTTATTATCTTCTATTCCCTCCTGTTTCTTATATCTTTAATTCTTATTCCTTCATTCATTTTTTTATTCATTTTTTTACGAAGCAGCTCATTTAATCTTTCTTTTCAAGTCGACAAAGCGTTTTTAACAGTCAATTCTTTTGTACAAAAAAGTCAGCAACATCGAATTAATTTTCGCAAATGAAGGAACTGTCCATCTCAACCGGAAATGTTAGAACGTGTATTTTAATTTGGAACGAACGAAGCAGATACTTCGTGAACATTTGAGAGTTAAATGTTTAGTTTTCGCGGTCTTTATTAATTTTACTTACATTTCTGAAACAAACACACAATCGACTGTACATATTTCTTTCTAATATGTTAAGTTAGAAAGCATTTAGTTACAAGAAATTGAAGTTGAAAGCAAAAAACATTCTATTCATCTAATTTTGTTTTTGTAAACCGAATGTTTTTGATAAAACAGCAAAAATAAATCAAAAGAGTTTTTTAGAAAATTCTGTTGGATGTTTGGTTAAAGCAACAGGAAATTACTATCCTTTTTAGCATGGAGATTTTCTTACTTATTACAATGATATTTTTAATTACATTTTTATACTGATTATAATCATAGCTTCAAAAATAAACAAAGCATACACATTCATGAGGAAGCAAATTTGAATAGATTTAATAAAAGACTTCCATTAAGATTATTTTTAGAAAATGATATGTATATATAATACTACATTGTTAATTATTTTTAATTGCTTTGCGATAAATAGAACTTACTACAATTGTACGGTTTCAAAAAATAAATGCTGATTAAAATTAAATCCTTGGTTCACTCAATAAATCTCGAACTGGTGTGGTACCATTCATGGTATAAAAGAAGGATACACGCCAAATTTTGAGATTTTTTTGTTTCCTCAAATTTTATTTTTATAAACTTTTTTTACTAACTCTTACGATATAATTCACTTTTCTTTAGTAATGCAACGATAATTTGGCACCCTATGTTAAAAATTGCTAAGAAAAATTGTCAAAATCACTATACTTCATTGTAACCATAGATCGTGAAAAGAATATTATATTTTACATCAAGAAATGAATTTTCCTTATTAAAAATTAGACATTGATTTCATTTATTTTTCAATGATTTGCTTTTTTGTATACGTAATCTTTGTACCTTTTCCATGTTATATTCAACATTGATCCAAAAATTAACTACCGTAAAATCCGGTATACAAAGCGCACCTATACTCACACAATCTATTTCGTAATTTTTAGGTACTTTCGCAGTATAACGTGGACCGTTTTTTTCGCGAAGGAACCAGAAATGTACTTCTGCAATACTCTTATGTTTTTAAGTCATTTATTCGAGGTATTATCCTAGGATTTAAAATTATATATATTGCAACGTTTATTGTGTTTCGAAGATTTTATGCAAATCAGTCGCAAAGAACAGGACAGTTCTTTAAGAGCAATGGAAATGTATTATAAGAGAACAAGTAATATTTAAAAAAAATTAAGCCAATTCTCTCCTACTTAGATCAACAAAGAAAAATTTTATTTTCGCTATTTTTTATTAAATAGTTACAACTAATATAAATATGTATATATAAATAGGACAGAATCACAACATTAAGTGGTAATTAATTTTTATTAATTATCATTAAAGTATCGTATTGTCATCCAAAACAACCATGTATATAAAATTTCAGTTCAACTAAATGCTTTAAAACGTGAGAAAAAAATCTTTTCAAATTTTGACACAAGTCGCCAAAAGGGTTACTTATTTGCCAAAAATGATGCCAACATGACTGTATTCGTAATTTAAATAATTAGTTTTAATCAATTAATTATTATTATATTGTATTGTCATCCAAAATAATCCTGTATATAAAATTTCAGTTCAATGGAGCTCTTTAAAATGAATTTTGTTAACGATTGAAAATTCCACCAAGATAAATAAATATATATAGAGAGTGTGAGTTAATAGTAGGAATTGAAAAACAAAGCTATAAATAAAGATTACACAGCGAAATTCGCAGAATAAATCTCAGAAGGTATTCACTCCTTCAACTGCGCTCAGACACAATTATCAATGTCTGAAATACAAGTATGTAAAAGAATATTCACAAGCGCTCGCTCGTTCTAGCCAACCAGCCGGAGAAATAACCAATCGTTGGTCGACTCTTTCACGGTCAAGACAAAAGTACTAATTGCTAGTCAAAACAATACTAACTCAGTTTTGGCGAGCTACCCCCTATTTACAGGCCTCACGGATCTGTCGAGAAAAATCCGCTTGCATCATAGATTGTGACATTAATTGATTTCTCCACTAATATCCAGAGGGATCAGGAACTCGCCAAAAGTGGTCACGTCGTCGCAAATTGTCACCAAAAATGATGCCAACATGGCCAAGATTTCGCCTAGTTTCCATTGAATCGCCATTATAATATAAGGAACGGCGTTGCTTGTGAATATTACAATATTAACATAAAATAAATACAACATGGAGTAAAGAAACGTATTACACATCCAGATATAGATTATTTACACCATTTTGAGCATTCTTTACATAAATTTCGTAACAATATATATATACTTCTAGAACTACAACCGTTTTTAAGTTCAAGAAATATCTCATTTCTTTTAATTAAACAGTACTTAAATCTATGCTGAAGTCAAATTTTTTTTAAGATCATGACTTTTTTTATTTTTTAATCTATTATTTTTGTACCTGGCGTATAACGCACATTCTTTAATTTTGATGTTATTTTTTTGTGTTAAAAGTACACTTTATACGTTAGATTTTACTGTATAACGAAATTATGTAAAAATAAGCTATAAGTAGCCTACAAAATTTGAAGGGTTTTTAATTTGAAATATTATTTGATCCCGAAAATCCTTTTTAGTAAACCATTACAATATCAAGTTTGCGTGTGTGTGCGTATATATATATAATCTCTTTATTTGACAACACATTTTAAAATTTGCCAAAAAAATTGTGTGTGTGTGTTGAAATCTTCAACCTGCCCCCTATATTTCACTTTGAACGAAAATTGTTAATCGTATGAAACGAAAAAGCAGCTTTAAATTTTCTAGTTGTAAATAAATTTAAATAATAAATCCTCTGAGACATGTTATAAAATACATTTATGCATTTTATAGAACAGTTTAAATCGAGTTTTTGTGCTCGTTTAATGTATGTAGCATCCGTTCATTACTTGTCCAAAGTTTTTAAATGTATTGCATTGCAAATAATATCGAAGAGGCTTTGTGTGGGGGGAGAAGCTAATACGACAGATCGCAATTCAGACAATTACATCTTTTTTCCGATCAAAATACTTATAAAATGCACTTCTATTCAAAATGATCAAGCATGACTGAAAATGCATCTGAGAACCAATCATTAATTCCGTATTACATCGTAAAGAATAAAAATATCTCAATTTAATGGCTGCAAGAGTCTTTTTTATGTTTTTTATTTAGATTTCGTTTTAGATTTAATGATGTAACTTAAAATAGAATATTCACTAAATCATTGTGCTTTGATCTCCATTCGTATGAGTTTTTTTTTGTCTTGTTGTACTAGTGTAATAAAACAAAAACGAACATGATTAGCTAGTAACCAGATAATCAAAATAATAATTTCCTCCTCGGTTTTTGGTTTTTTCCTTCTGTTTTCCATTTCAAAGTCATGCTAATACTCTTTTGTAATAGGCTATTATAAAAATGTTTTAACCTAACCAAAAAACATATTCAACAGTAAAAAAGTATGGAGTAAATAAAAAATAAATTAAACTATAAACAGGTTTCAGGGATAAAATAGTATTTCTTGTGATACTGTTTTTTTAGTCAAAGCGAAGTTAACAATTATTCATTTGATAGTTATGGTAGCCTACTTCATGTTGCTAAAGATATATTGTTATTTATAATAGCCGACTTAATGTTGCTAATTCTACTTTCTCGTAGCCCTAATGCACGACCTCGTTCGAACTCAGTGAGCGGTTAATAATGGCTTCTGTGTTGTCTTTAAGGCACATTCTTGAATGACATCAACTCATATGTTAAATTTCGCAAACAAATAACACTCAAGAACTTATCAGCACACATTTAAAGCAACGCTGATTTGTAAGTTCTTAATGGCGCTACTAGCGCAACACTTAAGCTCGAAATTTGGAATCGATGTAATCTTTGAGATGTAAAGGGTGTTTTTTTTAGAGGTATAGAACTGTAAATTGCAATAAAACAACGATGTATTATTCGATTGAAATGAATTTTCTTTATTCGAAAGATAATCTTGTGGCATTGCATTTTAAATATGATTTCTGGCATATGAGTGCCACGGCTGGCTCGGATGTAGTCCAATCAGGACGTCCAATTTTCGATGACTTTTTCCAACATTTGTGTCCGTATATCGGCAATAACACGGCGAATGTTGTCTTCCAAATGGTCAAGCGTTTGTGGCTTATCCACTTAGACCAATGACTTTACATAGCCCCACAGAAAATAGTATAGCGGTGTTAAATCACAAGATCTTGGAGGCCAATTCACAGGTCCAAAACGCGAAATTAGGCGGTCACCAAACGTGTCTTTCAATAAATCGATTGTGGCATGAGCTGTGTGACATGTTGCGCCGTCTTGTTGGAACTACAGCTCCTGAACATCATGATTGTTCAATTCAGGAATGAAAAAGTTAGTAATCACGGCTCTATACCGATCACCACTGACTGTAACGTTGTGGCCTTCATCGTTTTTGAAGAAGTACTGACCAATGATTCCACCAGTCCATACCGCGCACCAAACAGTCAGTTTTTCTGGATGTAACGGTGTTTCGACATACCCTTGTGGATTAGCTTCACTCCAAATGCGGCAGTTTTGTTTGTTGACGTAGGCATTCAACCAGAAGTGCGCTTCATCGCTAAACAAAATTCGCTTATGAAAATCGGGAACAACGGCAATCTCGTTTTGGGCCCATTCGACGAATCTACGCCTTGCTTGATGATCGTTTGGATGAATTGCCAAACCAAACTGAGAATAAATCACTTGACAGCTGTTAAATCGGTCGCCATCTTGGAAAGTAATGCCAACTTAAACTTCTATACCTGGAAAAAAACACTCTTTATAAACGCGCCTACCAAATTTCGTTTACCTAACTGAAGTCTTACTTGGTATTGGGATGTTATTTTACGTCAGTGTATATACGTTCAGGGTAGTTAACATACCTGTGGAGTGAGACGTATATATTCTTCGGTGGCAGTTAAGGATTTAAAAAGATTTTTGAATGATTGTAACATAAAAAGTAAATTTATAGGTATTTTTTTTAAAGAAAGCATAATGTTTCTAATTGTCCTAGCATAAGCATTTACAGTTAGATCTCAGAAATAAAATTTATTTTATTTAAAAAATAAATTTAATACTATTGAGTAAAATAAGACCTTCTCAATAGTGAATATTATCATACTTGAATTATTATGTTTAATAAAAGTGGCATGGAGAACATATCTTTAAATAAGAAACAATTGATCAAAACTCTCAAAGTTTTAAATGGAAAAAAATTATACTTTGTTTCTAAAACGCAAAGAACACGTTTACTTAATGAAATATTTCATTCTCTAAAAGGAAATAACTTTATTAATATAAAAGGAGAAAGATACACATGAAGAGAAATGTTCCCAAAGGATAGCTTTGTAACAAACGAAATGGATAAATGGTCACGGAATTAAATTCTGACGTTTGATATATGAGGATACCATGCGGAAGGACGAATTTATGGAAATGTATCATTTCTTAAGAAATGAGGTGCCGGATTTTATTCCAGATAGTAAATGATTGGTCAAAGAGTGTCGTCACAGAGTTCTATTGGCTGCGTTGTTCATAAATATTCAGTGAATCAAAATATATGCAGTTTGATTTTTTGAAAGGTTTCATTTATTTGGGTTAGCATTTCACTTTAATGTAGGTCAATTCTTCACAAAAAATTCTGACATCTCAAAAGTCGAGCTTATAATTTATATTTTCATAGAGCTAAATGTTAAAACTTTTAAGTTTGAATATGATTTTCATGAAATTTTGGTACATATTTCGTTGAAACGTTGTTTTCTTCATCTTGGAAATCAAATATTATTTTGTTCTGTCTATCTCTGATTTGATTGTAGATTTACAATGCGCGTCGTTCAATGTTTCAGAGAGTTGTTATCACAAAATAGAGGATACATAATAATTCAATAATAAACGCGTGATAAACATATTGAGAGAAAGAAAGATATAAAGATAAGTTGGTACTTTACCACCTCGCTTTACTGAGAATTGTGTGATGTATGAATATATATGCTGTTTTTAAGTTATTGGTATACAGGTATTATTAATAATACGTTCTCTTTCATATCTATTGAAAAACATTCTTAAATTATAAACATTCTTCCTCAATAACCCCGTTCTCCTCCTCACTAGTTGATTAAACTATAAGGATGTTGTAGAAGCTACGCTCTTCGCACGAAGCTACTCGTGCATTGAAAATAGAGACAGCTTTCCATTGCTTCTTTGGACAAAAATTGTTGCGGCGAGCCTCGCACTCATTCTGTCAACTTGGTATTCTCGTGTGGAAGGAATTATCTCTCCTCTTCACACTAGAAGAACAGAAAACGAGTTGAGTGGAACAAAATTGCCTCTGGTGAAACTGGCCTTAGCTTCATCATTTCAGTTGCAAGTCTAAAGTTTTACCTTAATTTGTAAAATTTTCCTATTTATCCCAAGCTGATTTTTATTCCAGTATTTAAGTGTCGCCCATCCGATATAGTGGTTAGCGAAGCCTACTGTAGGACTTAGGTTCGAATCAAGGAGAAGGCATAGACGTTTGTACATGTATAGGGCCTTGGAGACATGCATGTACTCTAAATAGTCATCGAGCCGTAACTCCTCTCCCCCTCCCGGGTATTCTGTCTCAAAATTAGAGTGAAACCGAGCTAAATCGTACTGTAACCGGTATGGTACCCAAGGCTACGGATAACGACAGGCGAACATCTAGCCCCTTGCCATGATGAATTTCGTGGGCCTAGATCTGAAGCAGTCGAGATCAGGTGGCATGAGAAGCAACAACTTTTTAAGAAGTTGTGCGAGCAGTTACTGAATTCCAAAATAATTTTGATCTCGACTTCCGATGAATATTGGAAATCATAGCTAAAGGAATTAGGTTAGATCTCATATACTGAAAATAATTTTCTCATCGGAAATGCGTTGTAGGATTTGAAAGTTTCTGAACTGAGTCCATAACACAAAAAATATTCCCAATTAAATTGCTGAAACGCATCCTCTTTCGAAATAATACACTTGAGTAACAACACACTTTTGCCATGGCTTGTAAAAGTAGTCGAAACTCTTTTGGAATCCATTTTTAGCTATGTCCTTTAATTCAGCATGCAATGCACTTTTAACTTCATCCGCAGATTGTTTATCGTTTAATATGCGAGAAACAATATATTGACACACCCTATTCGTGTTAAGATCCTTAGTCAGTATCCATTGATATGTGTCCGATGAAATCCCGTCTGATTCTGCTATTGTTTGAAGCCTGTTCTTACGTGCCGCCGCAGAAACTTTTCGATGTTTTCAGCGGTGCGGGAAGTCTGTGGACGTCCAGAGAGTTTGTCGTCTTCGACACTTTCCCTGCCTACTCCGAAAAGTCAATACCACTCAAAAGCTTATGACCGCGGTAGCCGAGTGGTATAGGTATCGGATCGTGGCTTGCCATGTCACGAGTTCGAGCCCAGTACCACTAAAGACCCACCGTGTAGGGCAGCGATGCACGTTAAATCTGTCGAGAGCTGAAACGTCCTCCCGTTGGTGTGGTGTGGTAGTTTGGAAAGGAGGGTGCCAGCTCAGGTGTCGTCCACGTCACTTGACCATGGTTCAAAATTACGTGGTCCGTCGCCAAAAGCCCACGTGTAGCTGAACAGTGCGACGTTAATATTCAATCAATCAATCAATCTCAAAAGCTTTCGTTCGCGATAATGCATCACAGCCTTACACATGCTTCAAAATTTCGTAAGTCTCGGCAGCACTTTTTTCCAAACGAACACAAAATTTAATATTCATTATCAGCTCAACAAACGCAATTTCTTTCAATCGTCGATGACCAAATGCACATCAGCCTACAAAATACGACACCGTAATGAGCCACCGAACACGTGATTTGGAATAAATCTTTTTTAGAAAAGAGGAAGAATGCAAAAGCACAGAGAAATGTTACCGTACTTGCTCTAGTGCGAAAGTTTTCCCTTTTATATGCTCAGGCCGGGAACTTTTGAATCCTACCTCGGAAAACAAACATTTGTTATTTTAATGAAAACAATTTATTTCCTTTTTATAAGGATCCCGTCAAATTCAATTTCTACTATTAGCTCACACTCTCTATAGATTTATTCATCTTCGTGGAGTTTTCAATTTTTAATAAATTACATTTTAAAACACTCAATTGAGCTGAAATTTTATATACATGATTATTTTGGATGGCAATACAGTAATTTAATGATAATTAATAAAAATTTATTGATTAAAACTGATTATTCAAAGAATTACAAATACAGCCGCGTTGGCATCATTTTTGACTTGTGTCAAAACTTGAATAGATTTTTTTTCTCACATTTTAAGGCACTCATCTGCGCTAAAATTTTCAATACACTATTGTTTTGGGTAAAATACGATAATTTAATTATAATTAATTTAAATGAATTTTGACTGAAACTAATTATTTAAAGAATTACAGATACAGCCACGTTGGTTTCATTTTTAGCGACATGGGTCAAAACTTTAAAAGATTTTTTTTCTCACGTTTTAAAGCATTCAGTTGAACTGAAATTTTATATACATGCTTGTTTTGGATGACAATACGATACTTTAATGATAATTAATAAAAATGAATTACCACTTAAATTTGTGATTCTGTAACTATTTAATAAAAAGTAGCTAAAATAAATTTTTCTTTGTTGATCTAAGTAGGAATTGACTTAATTTTTTTATATATTACTTGTGTGTGTGTGTGTGTTTTTGAATACAGAAGAGAATATACTTTGGGTATTTAAATACAATATTCATTACGTATTAAACAGTAGACTTACAGTCTTAAGCTACGAGTTCTCCGTTCCATAAACACAAGCATAAGCTTAATGAGTGTGTGTGGGTGACTATTATCAACTAAACAGTGTTAACAGGGCTTTACAAATGCTTTGTAATCACGTTCATCATAAATTTTGCAACGTAGGATATCCACTGACGCTAATTATTCTTCTGTACATACAGAAATGGTTGTAATGGTGCCTTCACAAAAAATGAATAGATACTACCTCGATTAATTTAGATTAAAATTACGTTGATGGAATTGCGGGGGGGTATTGATAACGATTTTGAGATCAATTACTGGGTCTTCTCGAAACATCAACTGAATTATGTTCTGACTAACGGGTGTTTACTCGAACTGGTTGTGAACTGGATTTGCGACATATTTCTCTGTACAAGCCGAGAAATTTTGAAGCAAATTTAAATGTTAAAGAAAAGGGATTAATCTTAGAACACATCTAGACCAGGAAAAACCTTTCTGTTAGCCGCGTGAGAGCAAATTTAATCTTTTAGCTTTCTGGGCATTTTGAATGAGACTTTTCTTTCTTCTAAAAGAAGATAAAAAGTCACACAAATCCTTCAAAGTCAGTTTCAGATCCCGAGTTTTCGAATGGTTCGCAAAATTCACATCTACTCATTGGGATGACAGACTGCGCATGATCAGCATACAGCAGTGCTTCTCAAACTTTTAATATTTTCGACCCACTTTTCAATCCTAATTTTCATCACGCCCCCTTCTACAATGTATTGAATGCAATAAAAATATACTTAGACGCACAAAAGCTACAATACGACTTTAATTATAAACCATAAAAATTATTAAAATAAGTATTAAATTGTGTATATGCACAAGCCCATGAAAAATATTAAACTTGTTTTTAATGTATTAGTTTAATTATCAAAAACATTGTGCAGTACTGATACATTTATAAGTATATTATATCAGTGTAAATGTGTATTTAACTTTTATTATGTCAGAATGTGTTTTAATTTGCTTCCTTAGAGTAAATTAATACTTATATTCACATTCTTTTATATTTTCGACTTTTGAATACGCTCGTCCCCTGACATAGGGCTATCACGCCCCACAGTTTGAGAAATGCTGTCATATAGCTAGTTTTCCTCCAGGGCATTAAGGATAGCTCGACGATTACTTGTCGTATAGGAATTTCTTTTCCTGCCCCTTTTCCGAACCAAAAAACGGTGTAAAAAGTATGACTAGCATAGGCAGTGTACAGTATAGTAAATAAATGGGGAAAATATGTTTTATCTTCAGATGGTGTTACTAGAAATAAAATTACGCCATTGGCGTCTGAGGTTTTGCATAACAGCAATTTGATTGAAAAATAGTCTTCCCACTTGGTGTTATTTTCACCCTCATTGTGGCATTTGAAAATTACTGGAATTATTTCCCATTTTGCTTATGTTGGGTTTTGACTTTTGAAAAAGAAAAAAACGCCCTATTCCATGGATACATTGATCGCTCTATTTTTAATTTTTATGGACAAAAAGGATTAACAAAATCGTATTTGTGGTCTAATTTGTTTTCAGATTTCTCTCTCTCTCTTGTTTCCAAGATAAGCTTTTCTAAATCCCCCCCTCTTTTTTAAGTATTTTTCTATATCATTCCCTACGCAAAAGTGTTTAAAGAATAAAAGGTATCAGTGGGATATATAAACTTTAGCTACCATTATGTGTTCAAACATTTTTAAAAAATTAATTTTTTAAATTCCTTCCGATACAAATTGTGTGTGTCCTTTATCTGGAATTCTTTTTATCACCTTAAAATAGCTAATAGGAAACATTACATTGGTTTCTTGTTATAGCAACGTTTGAAAATTACTTTCTTCACTTCGCTTCAAAATAAAATGAAAAATTTTACCCTTGAATAAGCTTTTATTAACTGAAATGAAATGGTAGATTCCGATTCGTTGGGTTTTAATTAGTTAAATATTTCTTTGAAGTTTTGTACTCTATATATTTTTGAAGAGGCGGATATGTTACAGACTTTTCGAGTAAGCAATAATAAGTTATTTCCATGAGAAATTGGATTGACTTTTCTGATGTTTTACTAGTAAAAATGTTTCTTAAATCAGCCTTTTCAATCGAAGCTTTAGTTTCCAGTTGTATGATTTTGAATTAAGTTTGAAACGGGAGCATCTAAAAATAGTAACTTTCAAATAGCCACGTTTCAATGTTTTGCTAGAAAGATCATTTCAAGATAGATATTTACAAATTGCTGGTTGATGCAATATTTACAAATGTGCATCTTTTTTTTAATGGAAGATCTAAATCCGAATGATATGAATAAGTAAAATTTAAAAATCTTTTGAATTTAGTCACTTAAAAGTATCATATATTATCTCTTTGTACACATTTAAATTTTTAAAAAGTGCTTACATCTGAAGCATATATATTAAAGCAAAAACAGAATAATATAGATTTTTATAGGAGTAAGACTGTTTCAATTGATATTTATGA
Source organism: Trichonephila clavipes (assembly GCA_019973935.1). NCBI lineage: Eukaryota > Metazoa > Arthropoda > Arachnida > Araneae > Nephilidae > Trichonephila > Trichonephila clavipes. Next base: position 152,133 of record BMAU01005364.1, on the reverse strand, counting down.
GACTAAGATATAACTATTTGTGAAACAGCGATTTTGAAAAAACGTATAAATGAATATTATTTTTTCTGTTTAGTATCAGTTGAATTAGAATATATGTATAAAAATTTTTTTTAATAATATTACAATAAAAAATTATTTAAATGCCTTTTTTTGGCAAAAAATGAAGAAAAATGTCATTTTCAAAAGGGTTTCTATTTTTGAAAAATGCTTCCGTAATAATATCTTACATACATGTAGTAAAACTTCTACACAGATCCTGAACTAAGATGTTTGAATTATATAATTTAGAAATGAATTCACACATTCATATTTTAATATATCCAAGTAGAGAAACTTTCACACAAAATACCGGTTATTTAAATTGATCGTAAATTTTAAAAATGTGAATTTCTTTAAAATCCTAGTTCAGACTAAGTACAGAAGTTTTAGGTACATATGTACGCAAAATATTATAAGAAAATATGATACAATATTTTGGTAATAATTTAAAAAAGCAATTTCTACAAATATAGTCTTAACTTTTTTTAATACTTTATTATAAAGACTTTCAAATAGCCATTAACCAGAAAACATTAATAGCCATAGAACATTTCAAATAGCCATAGAACATTAGTGAATTAATCTTTGTTCATTTCTACATTCACTATTAATTTACGTTTGTCCATCAGAGCGTTTGCAAACGCATTTCCTAATTTTTAAAAATGGAGTATATTTTAATTTCTTCAATTACTTTGTCCACAGAATTGAACAATACCTACTTGTAACATCAAGTAATAAGATATGAATTTTTAATTTAAAACAAATAATTTTTGTCTTACAATTGTTTCTAAATACGAAATTGGAATGCACAATTTCAAGGTCTATCGTGATTATTAAAATCTTTTTTAACAACCAATTCTCATAAATCGGCAAATCTGTCGCCAGTTCTGTTGAGCTAGGGAAACCCGACTGTGTTACTGCTCTGGTTGTTATGGCAACATAGTGGCACGCCATCTAGAGGCGAAAATCTGTAATATGATTTTGAGTTGATAGAATGCCACTTGTATGCGGGATGTTTGAGTCGTCATATGGGTGACTTTTTTTTATAAAAATGCATGTAAGAATATAAGAATAAGATACAGTCCACTGAGGCATCGTTGTATAACACCGGTCAAATAACCTTCTAGGCAACACTAAAAAAATGCGGGTTCGAGTCCTGGTGCTACTAAAGACCCGCTGTGTAGAGGTTGATGTACGTTAAATCTGCCGAGCTCAAAATCCGCCGGTTGGTGTTGAGTGGTAGTTTGGAAAGGAGGTGCCTTCTCAGGTGTCGTCCTTATCACTTGACCGAGGATCAAAAATGCGAGGTTCATTACAAACATAGGGATGGCGATTCTTTCCGAAAAAGATCGATTTTTAAATCGATTCGAATCGTAACCTAATGAATCGATTCACAAAAAGATCGAGGTCTAAAAGACCGATTTCTAGAGAATAGATTTTTTTATCAAGTCTACAATTACAATATACATATAAATCCCCCCCCCTCATTTTATGAAAAACTAGAAAGATACCACAATAATAAACTATCTCTTATCAGTAAAATCAGGGATTTTTTTTACTTAAGGCATTCGGCAATTACAATTATTTTTATGGCCGTATCAAAGTACCAGGTTTAAAAGAACACTAATTTTCTAAATGTTTTCATTACATTAAAAAGTTTACAAAAAAGATAATATAGCGTTTAATTCCCAATGATAAAGATAAATAGTTTTAAAGATATATTCTACTAATTATAAATAATTTTATGGTTTTTATCAAAACAGGAAAAAAATTGAATATTGATTTTCTATGATGAATTACCAATTCACTGTATCGTTTCAATGCTACATATCGATTTAAAAAATCGATTTTTTTGCCCGAGAAATCGATTTTTCGATAATTTGATCTCAGATCGCCATCCCTACACCAACAGTTCTCATGTTGCTTTATAAAGCAATGTTAATATAAATTTATTTCACCTGAAGTGGCTCTTATCCGGAACCGCGACGCTACGTACTGAAGCCGAGTAACATAACTACTTGATAAAAGAGATCACTCCTGTCTGGTAGCGGTTACTGGCTTATGTAGATACCACTACAATACTCCCCCACTAAATAATCAGTGGATAGGCGAGCGAACGATATATTAAAAATGGCGAGAGTGTGAGTTGAGCCAGTTATACCATCCAAGCAGACCTACGTGATAAAATGAATTATCACTAAGATTAAACTTAAAATATCTTTAGTTCGAACTTATATAGAGCTAAATGGAAATATTTAATGAACATACATGTCACATAATGTCATCGCATGTTGTTTGAAACCTGTTATTTTTCAATTCCTACTATTAGCTTACTCTCTCTCTCTCTCTATTTTTTTATTTATCTTGGTGGAATTTCAATCGTTAATAAAATACATTTTAAAGCGCTCAATTGAGCTGAAATTTTATATACATGATTATTTTGGAGGATAATACAATAATTTAATTATAATTAATAAAATGAATTTATTAAAACTAATTATTTAAAGAATTACAAATACAGCCATGTTGGCATCATTTTTGGCGCATAAGCGACCCTTTTGGCGACTTGTGTCAAAATTTGAAAAGGTTTTTTCTCACGTTTTAAAGCATTCAGGTGAACTGAAATTTTATAGACACGATTGTTTTGAATGACAATATACTTTAATGATAATTAATAAAAACAAATTATCACTTAATGTTGTGATTCTGTCATATATATATATATATATATATATATATATATATATATATATATATATATATATATATACATTTTTATATTAATTGTAACTATTTAATAAAAAGTAGCTAAAATAAAAATTTTCTTCGTTGATTGATCTAAGTAGGAATTGACTTAAATATTTTTTTTATTTTATTTGTTTGTCTAATGGATGATGTACCATCATATATGAAGCATCAGCAAATATAATAGTGTTAAGAGTACAAGAAGACATGCTCTAAAGAGTAAAATGTCAAAATTGGACTCTTTGTTTTTGGGACATATATTTTTAAAAAATTCCAATAGAGCTTAGATTGATTTGTGATCTTAATAATCATATTATAATCATTCTGTAGAAATACAAAAAGAACTGTTTAGTTAAACTAAACAGAATTTTTTTTTAAGTTGGATATAATTTTTGAGATATCACGATACATACTTAAGTTTAGGTAGTATTTTTTTGAAAAGTATATTTTCAATATGCAAAATATTTTTGGAATGTATATATATAAAATAATACACAAAATATAGTGAACCTATTTTTTAGTAAAATATTTAGATAGCTTTTTAAAAAAAATTTTAAAACTTTATAATTTTGAAAACTTTTATTTTTTCCTCCTTTTTCATACATAAAACTTTTTAAAAAAAATTATGTGCTACTTTGACCAAAAAAATTGGTTCACTTGTGACGAATCTGTACGGCACCTTTCCACTAATATTCTTAGGCGTCTTTGGGGATTGTAAATTCGCATATATTTCCAATCAACTCTAAAAGGAGAAAATGGGATATGCAAAATCGATAGAGTATTTAAGGAGAGCGTTGTAAGTTAGCGAGGATGAAGGCTATTGAGCCAGCAGCAGTGACAAAGTTCATAGGATTCAATTGGATTTCGATAGTGAAGCATTGCTATTAGTACTCAACGAAGGAACCTTAGGAAGTTCATATACCTGAAGAGATCATAAGTACTACCAGGTGATATATTCTAGTTTAATACCGCTTAAAACAAGCGTTAGTTGAATAAAACAAGTTTAGGTTAATGAAAGCTAATAATTCGAGTTGCGTGTATTTATCAGACCTCCTATTCCGGTAAACCTTTTTGATATTGCGCATAGTTATTGCTTAATTTCATATTTCGTAATTTAATTTAATATTAAAGGTAAATCTCTTTTTGACGTAGACATATAGCTCATTATTTGTCATTAGAATTTTTGATATTTGAACCAATTGAATAAATATAAGTTATTATTATACAAATGGCGTCTGGTCATTCTTTGCCTCAAATTAATCTTAGTGTCCATGGTGGAACCCAGGGGGGTTCTCACACACTATATGCACAGATATCCTGTATAAATCTATAAAAAATTGTAACCGTATAATTCAAATTTTTTTTAAATGTACCTAAATGGAAAAAATTACGCTTTAGAGAAAAAGTAAAAAAACTAAACATTAGTTTACATTTTTATCAATTACTTTCATTTTTGAAGGATATTTTATCAACGAACTTATAAGTGTTATACATTTTTAGATTCAGAAAAATATGCACTAATTTTTAAAATTGAAAAATCCATTTTTTTAAATGTGTACTATGTCTTATTTCCTTAATTTTTTTCATTCAATATTTTTTATTAAGCTAGATTGGAATAATGAAACTTTTTAAAGAGTCAAATAAATTTGTTTCACACGCTATCTATCGATCAGCTCGAGACAAACCATAATATTTTATCATTTTTAAGTTACAACTAATCCAGTATAAAGTGCATTCATGAAAAACCACCATTACGTTAGAAATAAATCTAAAGTTTCAAAAGATTATACAAAAGTTATCCATTTAACAAAATATTTACAGTGAATTAGGCACCAAAAGCGGTTCTACCTTCATCAAAGGTCGCAGACATTTTTGGAAACTTTTTTCATTTGGCTACAAATGTAGTTCCCAAAACCATCATTAGAGCTAACATAAAATCAGATTTAGGTTTAAAAGAAAAACTCTTAATGGAAAAACGAGGCTCCTAGACTGGGGAATACAGTCTATCTATCTTTTCAAGAATAAAATCATGAAAAGAAAAACGGCACAGGAACAAGTTATTTTTTATTTCTTATGGAGTTGAAAGATCAAAAGAAAACGCCAACCATTTGTGGCTGACGTTTAGTTACCGAATTATGCTGATTTTTTAAAGGATAAATTTGTTCGGTGGAAATTACCTTTTTTACTATGGCAACAGGTCGACCACCAGACAGATATGCTTTTTTTAAATAAAAAAAAAGGGAAATTTCACTTTTTAATGTGAAACTCGAAATTTAAGTTTTGTGCTCAAAGGCATCATTTGGTTAACTTTTTCCTGAGTTATTGAGTAAAATTATACATGCACAAGTAAAATGTGTTTTAGTTTCATATAGTAATGTTTTTAAAAGCCCGATTATTTTAAAAGTAGTAGACGGAAAGAGAGTGACTAGACATTTCGTGGCTTTGGGACCCTATGCAAAAGTAAAAGCCACCCGTAACATCTTTAAGGGCTCACAAGACTCTTAAATTGCAACTTTTTCAATTTTTTGAAAAAAATTATGTTAAAGCCTCCATATTTCTGAGCATTTTAATACCAAAATTGTGTCGATATTGTGAAAACTTCCAAAGTTATTGAGAAATAACTATTGAAACTTAAACAAAAACCCTTTTTCTTATCTCTTTGTTTCTTATCTCTCTTCCTATCATACACGTGTTCAAAATAAAGCTCTTCATAACTTATACATCAATTTTCAAAAAAGATTTATAAGAATTCTTTTTAATTAATTTATTTCTTAAAATTTTAAAATTTCCGTTATAATTGTATTTAAAAAATATTTTTTTTCTCGAAATTTCTTAAAAGTTGGTATAAAAATGTTTACTTTTGAAGTTATACTAAGTAAAACTCATTTTATAAATTTTTATCATTTTTGTACTTCAGAAACCTGCGCGGTGTAAAATACTAATTTTCATATTTTTGAAAAATTGTCCAATTTATATTTCTTTATAACTTTTTAAATTTTTTCTCATATTCTCTGAAAATTTGTGAGATAATATAAATATATATGATTATCCTGTTGTAAAAATTTCAAACTATTGCTTTGTTTTATTGCTAAGTTACATTGGTTTGAAGAAGGATTTAGGATTTTTCGAGCGCACTGATATGGGTCAAGAGTCCTGTGACCTCTTAAGGTATTCAACTACGTTCGGAACCGTGATTTTTCAAAAGCGTATAAATAGGCAATATTTATGATATTTGGTGCCACTTAGATTAGAATTCGTGTGTAAAATTGCTTTAAGAATAGTATTACAGTAAAAAATTACTTAAATACAATATTTTGACAAAAAATGAACATGAGAAATGACATATTTTCAAAACATTCTCCTTTTATGAAAAATGCTTCTATCATAATAATATTTTGGCTGTATATAGCTCCGACCTCTGTACAGAGGCAAAGTTTGGAATATATAAATTAGGAATGGATTTATCTATATTTTAATACAACAGAAGGGAGATTTTTTTAAAAAACAAATGGCGATAATTGTTTCAATTGGTAGTAAATCTAAAAATGTGAATTCAGGCCCTCCAGAGTAAGTCTTTTAGTTATATAAGCAAAATATCATTATTATGGACGCATTTTTGATAAAAGGAGAACATTCTGAAAATAGGTTATTCTAAGTTCATTTTTTTGCCAAAATGTTGCATTTAAATAATTTTTTGTCATGATGTCCTTAAAACAATTTTATACATGGATTATAATCTAAGTGACACTAAATATCATGAAACTGACCGAATTATGCGCTTTTTTAAATTGACTGTTCCGAACGTAGTCGGATACCTTAAGAAGTCAATATAATGTGCTTGACTCTTAATCTCGGAATCCAAGGCATAAACCAGCTCGACCAATTACCTCCTGTGACAGAATACATATTGATGTATGATGGTAGGCTTTGGCCTTGAGAATAGACATGGCATAACGATAGAATCTTAATAAGTTTATCACTTGGCATATGGTTCGAAATTGTCATTTTTTTTAGAAAATGTACCCTGAAATAACATTTGACAGTAAAAATGTTGCGATCATGATCTTTTTGAGACCAATCAAAGAACGAGGCAAGGCGAAACCTGTTCTTGATATACTTTAAATCTATAGAGGCTTAAAATTCTCACGCCTGCGTCGTGTGGAAGCTTCAAAAACAAAGGAGGAGAGGCTAGCTCTCGTGGTGTAATAACCCGCATGCACCAAAAATTAAGAAATGTACTACAAATATTTCTCAAATTATGACTGATGCTGTTAAAATAAACTGGGGATCCATATTTTACAAAAGGAGAAAACTTTTCCGAGAAGCAAAATACAAAAATCACTTAACGGTACAAATTTATAAATAAGAAAATCAATGTCTTTTAATGATATTCGAAATGCGTGTAGTTCATTTAAAACATGAACCATTACATTACAGCAGTGTTTCTCAAACTGTGGTGAGCGCCCCCTAGAGGGCGTGATAACTCTAAGAAGGAGGCGCCAGCATATTGAAAATTTGAAAACTAAATATTATTTAAATTATTAAGTTACTGAGAAAGTAAACACAGATAAAATGCATTCTGACATAATAAAATTAACATTTACGCTGATATAATACACTTATAAATGTATCAGGACTGCGCAATGTATTTGATAATTAATTTAACAATACCAAGTCAAGAACAAGTTTAATGATTACAACTGACCCCCCCCATGGGCTTGTCATGTATAAAATTATATACAAAAATTAACTCTTTCTTTGATAATTTGTGTGGTTTATAAATAATCTCTTAACTGCCGATTAAAAGTTACGCGATTCACTCCCCGATGCCTCCGTTTTTCCTGTAGAAGCGCGTATGTGATGTATTGGGGGGGATAAATATAAAAAAGAAATCCTCTGATATAAGTAAATCCTTCACAAACACTGTCAGGGTCATTTTATTGCATTCCAAAGCCCTCGGAATTATTATAAGGATAGCAGTGCACAAAAAAGATCGTACTTCGGAAAGACGTATATATACGCCGGTGGCACTTTATGCATTGGGAAATATTGGATCGCAAATATCGAAAGTTTGAAAAGTATTTCATTACTTAGAGAAATGCATTATTAAAAAAAAACTAAGATTTCTATTGAAAAGACAAATGCTCTTGTCTCTTTTCAAGACCCAATTGTCAAAATGAGCGCACTCAACATTTATCACATCGAACATTTTTAGCGAAAGATAGATTCATTGACAATTTCTCGTCTTTACAAGAATAAAGGATCTAAAACAAAGCGCATTCCACTCGAACAAAAGATTTCCCGCCATATTCTCTCTGACGAACAAAATAATCGCATTCCACGCTTATCTTATTTTAGAAACAAGCTTAGCAGAGAAGCTTAAGTAAAGGCAACCAATCAGAAGCGAAAGTAAAATGGTTTTTAAAAGTAAAAGAGATAAGTGAAGTGGAGAATTATATCGCAAGAATCAATTTAAGAATTATTTCAACGTTAAATCCAATCTGGGAATGCTTCCCAGATTTTCGATAGATTTTATACCTAATCTTTTCTCAGAATGAGTTTAAGTGAATAAGACGGTGCTTCTCAAACTCTGAATACTAGCGACACGAAATTCATTCATAATTTTCATCGCCCCCCCCTCCATTCAATAACAATATATTGAATTCAATACTACTTTTCTTTGAAACTAAAGCTACAACACGACTTCAACCTCTTACATGCCACAGACGTTTATAAACGTCTCGCTAACCTAAACGATAATTGCCCCGGAGATGTATCTATACGTCTTTACCAAGTATGATCTTTTCTGTGCACTGCTATCCGTGACATTATTACAAAGTTTTTGGAATGCAGTAAAAGTACCTTGACAGTGTTTGTGAAGGATTTACTTATTTCATAGTATTTGCTTATTTATCCCCCCCCACACACACATACATCACATACGCGCGCATTGGAGGAAAAAACGTGGACTACGATGGCATTGAAGAACTATTTGTTTTCGACTTTTCACACAATATGCTCACCCCCCCTCATAGAGTTATCACGCCTCACTAGAGCCACTCACAGTTTGAGTGAGTGAGTGAGTGAAGATTAACGTCGCACTGTTCAGCTACACGAGGGCTTTTGGCGACGGACCACGTAATTTTGAACCATGGTCAAGTGACGTGGACGACACCTGAGCTGGCACCCCCCTCTCCTAACTACCACACCACACCAACGAGAGAACGTTTCAGCTCTCGACAGATTTAGCGTGCATCGCTGCCCTACACGGCGGGTCTTTAGTGGTACTGGGCTCGAACTCGTGACAAAGCCAGCCACGATCCGATGCTTATACCACTCGGCTACCGCGGCCACCTCACAGTTTGAGAAACGCTGGTATAAGGTATTTAATGACTTTTAATCAGACCCCAATTGAATGATAGAACATTTCTAAATCTGTTTCTCTTGTTACCATTAAAATTTTTTTAAAAAAATGTCTCTTATGCACAAAAGATTATTTGATATTTTACCGTTCATTTTTCTTTCAGATAACTTAAGTCTTTTCCCTTTTCTCGCTTTATATATAAATTTGAATGCTTTTATATTTGTGTGTGACATATACAAATCCGCACCCTTGATCGTTTCCTCCTGAAAATGTTGCAGGATGCTTCGCTTAAAGAAGCCGAAAACATATTTCCGCCAAATATTTTTCTCAAACTTATTTTTCTTGAATTTTCTTAAATTCTCTTGCTTAAAGAAGAGATTGAATGTGCATGTGCGAAGTCGCCAAATGCTGTGATGTGCAGCCAATAATGGAAACCCTTTTCCACTTATGCTTAGAAAACGAGAATTGCATTTAGTGGCATCTTATAATTTAATAGCGTTTAAGGACGGGGATTGCGGTGATGTTATTAATGAAAAATTCCATTCAAAAACTACTTGACCTACTTAGTTAAAAGTTCAGCAAGAATGTTTCTTTTGCTGAGAGTAGGGATCCACTAAGAACGGATTTAACAGAAATCGACTCCCTGGGGTTGTTCTTACGGAAAGATAAATATATTCCATTTCATGCATATAGAATATTAGTCTTGTTCTTTACAAATCAAGAGGCGAGGGCTGTAGAAATGTTTCTTAAATGCAATTGAAAGCTAAATGCCAAGATTTAAATATCAATATTTTAAATATATAAAGTCCTACCCTATCGTGAAATACTCTGCGAAAAACGTGTGGGTAACGGCTAGTTCAAAATATAATTCAAATTCAGCTCTTTCTTATTTCAAAATATACGGAAACATAATTTTATTTTATAGTAACAACTTCCTGTAATGTAATGTAAAATTCGGAAACGACATTTATCGTTTATATACATTTATCGACATATATATACATACTTAAATCGTGTTCGTGGGTGGATAAAGTAAATCTGAAGCAACTGAACTCGTAGATATTTTTTTCAAACACAAATAAAAGTGCAAAAGTAATTTAAATAACATTGAAATCAATGAAAAAATACAAATAATTCAGAATTTTAAAGGTACTATTTGTGGATATACCTGTTCTGCTTTTGAATGACGCTGGATGTCACTGGGAAATGGAACGCGAAGCGTTCCTCCATCCCATATCGAGATTGTTGCTGAGTTCTTGTGTGGGTGGGCCTGCCTGAGAGAGAGTGTCCTTATTGGTGGTTCGAACGTTGCAAGTAGGCGTGGTTTTGAGATCGAGGATTTTCTTCAATACGGTTTCCCAATTTTGAATAAATATGTTACGTAGTATGTTGTGCCCTTCACTTGACCTTTCTTTTTAAGTATGGGCTCTTAGAAATAATGTCAGTGATAAATTGATTCATAATGTCTCGAATACTTCTCTTTTGTAAGGTTTTTTTCCCCCTTTTTTTCCACTAATAGATAACTTGATACTCGAAAAAATTACCATTTTTTTAAAGGTTAAAGCAGTAGTATACGTGCTTAATGAAGAACCGCAATCACAGTGAAATATTTTATTTAGAAAGTTTCCTTTGGAGTTTTTTTACAGAAAAATGACAATTATAATTTTAAAACTACTTATTATGTTTATAACTTATATTATCATATGATGGCACTTTTTCGACATAGTATTGTGGTTAATTTTTAGCTTAAAGGTTCAGCCTACCTTTCTATTTAATATAAAATATGGAATTTATAGAACTTTTTAATACTCAGTTGATGTCGATTTTCAGAATAACCCATTAGTTTTAGAAGTTTAAATGCAGTAATTACAAATTTTCTATAGAAGTATGAACAATGAAGATTATATATATTTTGTTTATACAGGAAGTCCCAAAACTAGAGTTAGATCTGCACAGTTAGATCCCTCGTTAAGAAAGCATAAAAAAGGCACAAAGAATTGTACCTGTATGATCCATAGTTTACAAGAAAAAAGATGATGAATGATGATGCATGATGGTTTTGAGGGGACTCCGGCGCATTTCTGTGATCATGTACATGATTGGCTGGGTATGGCATATCCTAGTCGCAGGGTTGGACGTGGCCATCTGGTTCTGTGTCCGCCACTCTCGCCAGATCTAACACTGCTCCATTTTTCGCCTAAGGGGCATTCTCAAATAATTGGTGTGTTTGAGACGTAGTGACTACACGAACGAACTTAGTTTCTCGTCTGGATGCTGCTTGTACTTCGGTAGACAATGCTGCTGCAACATGCGCCCTCCACCATTCCTCGGCAAGTTCAAGCCCATCTCGGTATGCACGGCGGACACTTTGACACACCCTCGCATTTTTCTCCTGAACTATGGGTCGTACAGGTGTACTTCTTTGGGAATTTTTAAGTATTTCCAACGTGGAATCTCTGGCTGTGCAGAATTTGGAAGCTAATTTGGGGATACTCTGTAGAATTTAACAATCAATAGGATAATCTAAGTCTTTGTTATATATTCTGCACTCAGTGTAAATGTAATAAAAATAGTTTAAATATATGTTTCATTAGCAATATTCATATTTTTAAGCGGTTGTCCATCTTCCGAATGCAGAAAAGTTACTCATAATAACAGGTAATTCTTCCAGAGTAAATCATAACTTATTCTGGAACTTTCGAGTAATTATAGATTATTTTCTTCTAAAAAGAAGCAAAAAATATGTGTAAATCCATAATAGTTAAGAGTCAAAAGTAAAATGAATTCTGAACATTGCATTTTAAAACTTTAATCAGAATTTTGCATAAGGTAGATGAAACGCACAGACACTGACCAATGTTGTTTCCCTGCGTAGTTCTTATATGTGCTGGAAAGAAGCTTCTAAAATTTATCATCAAAAATTCATCCTAGAGTTTAATGTTAGGAACATCTTTGTCACCACATTTGGCGAGCTGGCGACTAAATTTGTCGTCAAGATCATTCTTACTCATTTGATACAACAAACCTTCAAATAATACACTTTCAACAGAGAAGTAAACAAAGTCCTGACCGTCCACAATAGTACAAAATGAACCTTCGTCTAGTCATACAACTGTGTATTGCTAATGTTCATGTTTAACAACGTTTGATTTCCTAATGTATGTTCAGAAAGTTTTTTAATATATGTTAAAGACTCAAAACATTTTTTTTAGACCAGGAAGTTCAAGTACCCAAAATTATCATACTTTAAGGTAAGGGTTTTTTTTCGATCTCTAGCGTCTTATTGTCTTCGGATGACTACGTTAGGAGCCTTGATTTTTAAGAATGGTATAAATGAATTGATATCTAGTATCAGTTTAATCAGAACACAGATATAAAATCGTTTTTAGAATATTATCAAAAGGAAAAATTATTCAAATGCAATTCTTTTGGCAAAAAATGAGGAATAAATGACAATTTCAACAAATTTTCCTTTTATTAAAAACGCTTGAGTAAAAGTAATATTTTGCCTCCATATAACTAATACGAGGGATATTTTTAAAGTAAGATCCGTTGGCGCGTATCTTCCCTTAGTTCACGCGTACGCGGCAACGAGTCTTTGCGTCACTGACCAGCATCCTTTGCGAACACACTTACACCATTTCCAGCTCTGTAGCAGTCGGGGAAACTTTGCTGTGCGTCTTTAAAATGTTTAAGGTAGTTGAATCGTCCGTCAAGTGTGAGATACGGTATGTTATCCATTTTTTGACTGCGAGAAACATGTCCATTGCAGACATTCATCGCTAAATAACAGAAGTTTATGGCACACAAGCCATTAGTGATAGCAAAGTTTGAAAATGGGCCAGGAAGTTAAAGATGGGTGAACAAACGTCCATGACGAAGAACGATCAGGCCGGCTCTATGTAATCCCTGATGATTTGATGCAAGCAGTTGAAACAAAAATTTGTGTGAGAACAGGAGATTCACGATAACCACACACTCTTTCATTGGAACTTAGCGACGTTTCTTGATCGGTGGTGTACAAAATTGTGACTGAAGACCTCAACTTGAAGAAATTGTGTTCTCGGTGGGTACCCAGACTACTCACAGCGGAACACAAAGAAAATAGGTTTGCCAGTTCCTTGGACTTTTTGATTCGTTACGAGTAATAAGGGGATGACATGTTGAGCCGAATCGTTACTGGAGATCAAACATAGGTATCACATATCACTCCGGAATCAAAGCAACTGTCGATGGAATGACGACACACATTCTCTCCCGTTAAGTCAAAGCCAAACAAACGTTATTAAAGCGCAAGATTATGGCAACAGTGTTTGGAACTGACGTGGTGTTCTACTGGTGTACTTTATGCCACAAGGAATAACGATCAACTCAGGTGCTACTGCGTAACTTTACCAAAAAAACGAAGATCATTGCAAAACAAATGGTGTGGCTTGCTGCCAAAAGGTGTTTTGCTCCTCCACGATAACGCAAGACCTCACACTCCTCGAACGACTCAGGAGTTAAACGAATCTTTTGGCTGAGAGGTTTTGGATCATGCACCATATAGCCCCGATCTTGCTCCGAGCGATTTCCACCTTTTCCTGAACCTCCAACACAATCTTGGCGGGAAGCCTTTCAGTGATAATGAAGAAGTGAAAGCAGCCGTGAACTCTTGTCCGTCCAACCAGGCGGCAAACTTCTCTGAAGAAAGTTTTCAAAACTTAGCTCTACTAAATGCTTTGATTTGTCTTTTGAAAAATCTACATTAAAATCCCCACTTAAAATAATACGCAATTTTTTCAGAAGAGTTGTGTGATCTGACATCACTCATAGTGTAAGCAACTAAATTTTTGTGAATGAATTCGATGTAATTTTCTTTACACACATTGATTGGAAAAAACATAAATAGTAACAATTAGAATTAGTTGTCCTTTTTTGCTCTACATTTCGCTGCACACATTTCTCGATACATGACTCATTAAACCCAAATAATTCAGTAGAAAGAATCCCGCCATTCATTTTCCTTAAAAGAGGTGTGGGGGGGATCCCATTCAGTGGAAGCAAGGAGATTCACTTTCAATGAATATTGGGGGGAGGGGGATAACATTTTGCAACTCCATACTTCCCTTGACAACAAGAGTGCCTCCCCCATCAAAAATAAATTGCCGATTTTTTTCAAAAAAATTTTTAGATCGAAATTGTTCCTTCATTTTTTGATTGTCCATCGCAGTTGAGATTTCTTCATTGCTCTATTTTTAATAATTATTTAAGTATATATTGCCACATGTAATAAAAATGAAAATGCAGGTGTGTTATAGTTTACAGAAGATGAATTAAACGAATGCAAGATATTCCACATTTCATGTAATTCCCGATATGCCTCTGATATGCTTGTAAAGCAAGATAATTGGCAATGAACTTTAAGATATTTTAACTCGAATTTTTTCGGTATAATAAATTAAAATAAAACATTGCGTTAAAATGATTTTCATAACAATATCTGTGGACTTTTTTAAACTTCGTCTGTCCTGAAGTCTCAAATATTTTGCCCCTTCGACATTTTCTGAATCGAAATTGATATTTTGTCTACAACAAATATATATTTGTAATCGTAGCATTCGAATTTTATATTATAAACGCAATAACCCGCTATGTACTTTAAAACTTGATACTTTCTATTGAAACATCATCTGATTTATTTTTAAATTTCCTAGGGATTGTGTCTCTTTTGAAGTTTGCATCAACTGTTCATCTTTTGGGAAACAAAAATCCGAAACTTATGGTTGCCAAGCTTATTAGATGACCAGTTGGGCACACAACAATGACTATGTATTGGTATAAAATGTTTGCAGCTTTATTTTAAGTAACTAATAACATTTTAAACTTAAGATTTGACAGAATAAATGAAACATTAATTTCCCATTTAGACACTAATTTCTCATATAAAACAAAATATCTTAAACTTATACATAATTGGGGATGTTAGCATAAATGCATCGATTTATTATATCGTGTCCTCAAAAATAAAAAGAAAGAAATTCAATAATGACGCAAGAATAAAATTATACAAAAATATAACTATCGTACCTTTCTTTATAGTTATTCCTACTGATATATCTTGAATAATAAATACACGGGGGAAGATGAACTAATTAAATAAGCATACAAGATGGAAGACTGAGTATTAAAAAAATCCCGGAGAGAACGTCCCTCTTTTAGTCACGTGGTTTCTTTTTAGAGTGGACAATCTTGTCGGATTAAGTTTTCCGAATACAGGCGAAAAAAGCCGAATGAGCATTGCATTCCCGAGCGTGATGTTCATTCAAGTTCACTCTCCAGCAAAACGCGCGTAAAGAAGTTATCACTTCAGAAATTCTCACGGTACCAAATCAAATGAATAAGGAGGATGCCCTGTCAAAGTAATTTTTATCCTTGTAATCCTTGTAAAAAACTGCTTGACAGCTAAGGGACGTGTGAACGGTGCATTGTCTTGGTGCAAAAGCAATCCATCACTCCACAACTGTGGCCTTTTTTCCCTAATTTTTTCACGAAATATTTTTAGTACTTCAATATAATAGTGTTGATGAACAATCTGATCAATGATGTGAGTGGGAACCCCTTTATATCATGAATTTTGGCAATGTTTTGGTCAGTAAACTCTGACCTTGGTGATCTAGAAAATTCATCATCTTCCACACTGTCAATTCCCCCTGACAACCTCTTATGCCATTCAAACGCATGCACACGTGACAGTGGCGTAGCGTGGACTTTCGCCGCCTGGGGCCGACCGAAAATTTGCCACTTCTCTATTTTAATTATTACTCAAGAAAATTAGTAAAAGTAAAAAAAAAAAAAAGCTTTAAATTTTTTTTATTGATAAAAAAAAATGCACTTTTCGAATTTTTTTCATACCAAAATTTTTTATACAAATGTCAATATAAATATGTATGTCATGTTCAACTGTCAGAATAGCTTATTTTGTTAGCCTTAACATGGGCATAGTCGATCTGAGTTAATTTTTGATTAATTTTAGCAATGAGAAGCTTCTTTCGCAACTGGCATTACTGATGGCAGATGTTAAAACAAATGGTTCTATTAATCACATTATTTAAATATACTTTGAGTCTGAAAAGAAAATTAAAATAATTAAAAATTTAAAATAGCAAAATTAAATATACATGTATTAAGAACAAGTTAAATTAAATAATTTAAGTACAAGAAAGCAAAATTAAATTAAGAAGACTTTCCTTGCAGCAGTTCCGGATACATTTGTACAAAACTCCCATACAATAACAAAAGATCTAGTATAAGCCAGAGATTATGTGATATAAATATTCTGATTAAATCCTAGATTCTAAATTTTGACCTAGATTCCTCTCTTTCCAATCAACTACCTGTCATACTATCCCTTTGCTTAAATTAATTCATGGATAGAATTAAATATAGTTATATTACAACCAAAATTCAAAAAGCCGGATCGGGTCTTCTGAACAAATTACCTATGATTTTAAGTGGGAATATTAAAGTAGAGTTTTCAAAAGACGAATCAAAATCTTTAGTTGATTTTTTAAAATCAAAATTCAGTTTAAATATGTCAAATGATCCAAATGAAGCACGAGGAAGTACGGAACAACGCTTGTCGAAGTTTTTTTTATAGATATTTAAATAAAATTTTGAATCTAAAGGATTTATAACCTATTTCAGCTACCATAAACCTATCGTTTCCTTCTTAGAATACAATTAATTCCCAAATATGATTGTATATTTCGCCCAAAAATATTACTTTATGAGTACAGACATATGAATAAATAATTTTATAGGACAACACTAACATCTCCTTGTTTTTTATTCACCTAACTAAACCCTGAAATAACATTATAAAATTTGAAGTTATCACTTCGATCGTGTGGTCATAAGCACATGCGCTTTTTTAGTTCGATAAACTATAAAAGCGTGTTTTTAGTTTTTCAACACGAAAAGTGTACGAGAGAAATTCCATCTTTAAAAGTAGCACTTGAATGTCATTGTAGGCTACGTTTTCCAACTTTACTCAATGTGAAGTATTAAACAGATGTTTTCAACAGCTAAGTTAATAGTGGCATCCAAGATTCTTCTTTTTTGTTGGTTATTTTTACACGGTTCTTACGACACACCATGGAAGAAGAGATCTTTGAAAAAAGAGAAGCTAAAAAACCATGAACAAATCGACCTAAACTTGGAGAAAACAACGTTGTTCCATTAGAAGTATATACCAAAGTATTAAGCTCAGCTGAAACTAATTTTGTTTTCCTCTAACAATGGAGTTAAATGCTTGGTCAGACATCTGTAAACAATGTCATTCATTGTACCATCAAAAATATTTGGACATAACTTTTCCTATTGTCGTACGTGTTTACAGGGTTACAATGGATTGAAAATATGTTGCTGAAGGATAAATAAAATGTCTGTCTAAAAAGTTAACTTACTGGTAAAAAATAGAAATTTCTGTTAACTGGTGAAAAATTTCTTCCGAAATTATCACCAAACAAAATAAAATGCTATGAATAATAATTCTCATTTTAAAATTTTGTTTATTTTTCACAATTCCTACTATTACTTCACACTCTCCCTATATATATTTAACTAGCCGTTACCCACCCGATTCACTGGGTATTTCATGATGTTGTACATATGTATACTGTTTACATATATATTAATTATTGATATCAAGCATTAAGAATTCGATTGAATTGAAAAATATATTTATAGCTGTTACACTCTCGCCCCTTGATATAAAAAGAACATAAATTATAATATCTAATTTCTATTTATACTTAAAATAGAAGGAAAAAGATTGTTTTCGCTCACTTAACTTAATAATCAAGAGGAATTCCACCAAAGCAACTTTCAGTGGATCTCTACTCCATAAAATAAACATGCGTGCTAAATTTCAAGTCTAAATCTAACAGAGCAAAAACGGAATTTTTATCATCAATACCTCGTTGACAGCATTCTTAGCCGATTCCAATTCAGCAAAAGAAGCACGCAAACCAAATTTTATTACTATAGTCATAGCAGTTCAAAAACGGGAATTTTGTCTATCAATACGCCCCAATAACTCTCCCCGCTTCCCCCTGGAGCTGATTTCCGTAAAATCCATTCTTAGTGGAACTCTATTCAACTAAAGAAAAGTGCCTCCTTTGGGGGTCCGTTTTCTCAAAAATCTTTGTAAAAGGAACTTTATTCCATGAACGGAACATACCTTCTAATTTTCAAGCAGGTGGTTCTATTAGTTGAAAAGCGGAAATATTTATCTATTATACACCCTTAATCCCCCTCAGTGACCCTTGAGGATCAATTTTCCCCAAAACTAATTTGTAGCGGATCTCTACACCATGAAAGTAACTCGCTTATACCAAATTTCAAGACTGTACGTCTAATAGTTTAAAAATGGAAATAATTATCTATAACGCCCCTTAAGCCCCCAAAACGCCACTTAGGAAACGATATTCACAAAACCCATCTTACGGCATATCTCTACTCAGTGAATGGAATCATCTTACTAAATTTCGAGACTTTACGTCTAATAGTTTAAAAAAGGATTTAATTGCCTATAACGCCACTTAATTCTCTACAACGCCACTTGGGAGTCGAATTTCACAAAACCCATTCTGTAGGGGATCTGTACTCTATGAAAGGAATCCGCTTACCAAGTTTCAAGACTGTACGTCTAATAGGTTAAAAATGGAAATAATTATGTATAACGCCCCTTAAGCGCCCTCAACGCCCCTTCGAGGTCGATTTTCGTAAAAATCATTATGTAGGGAATCTCTACTTTATGAAAGAAGTCTGTGTACCAAGTTTCACTACTGTACATCTAATAGTTTAGTAATGGAAATAATTATCTACAACGCCACTTAGGAAACGATTTTCACAATGTCCATCTTTGTAGTCCAATTTGTCCATCACAAATTGTATGTGATTACTTAATCGTAAAAAAAATTAAAGAACATAATATTAAATGATTTTTTCTAGAAAGAATTCTATGACATATGCATGGAAAGAATATTTAACTACATAATAGTTGTACTGAATAATTTTATTACTATAAAAGTGTTTAATGAATGATTATATAGATTACTTTTTAAAATCATTTAAGTGTGATTGTGTTAGTTTCAGCAGCTTTTTTGGTAAATTTTTATTTAAAAAACAATTTTTTATACTGAATGCATGTTACATATTGAACTATTTAATTAATTCAAGAAATATTTCTTACTAATCCCTTTCTTCAACTTTTTTTTTCAAGATCAGTTTTTTGGAAACAAATGAGTGATAGTGAAAGCTTTATTACTAAATGGCTAATAAAAAGTTCTTGTGACATTTTAACTTCACCAAGTTATAAAATAAATTATTTGTATTCCAAAACAGGTGTGTTCTCGACGCTATTTCAGTAAATTAATTTTTTTAAGTTATCTCAATTGCAGAACCATTTATCGGGTATAAGCCACTCAAAACTCTTCATTTTTCTTTTGGAAGAAAACAATCTAATTTGCAGAAATGTATACCAATTTTGAGACTTTGGGAAAACATTTGTATTCTATTTGGCAAAATAATTGCCCAATAAAAGGAAAAAAAGGGTAAAAATTATAATTCAAAAAAGAAGTCTGACTTTATTATGAAAGTTTCGAACTTACTCGAATCATTTTCAAAATACATTAAAGGAAGAATATCGTTTGAGAAAAAAATAAGATGTTAACTGTTTTAAGATTTAGAAGAAACTTATGTGATCTTTTTATATTTTGGTCTTTTTTGAAGTATATTTATAGTTTCTCTAATGTTATTCTTATTGCAGATAATCATGGACAATTTTTTTTCGACGTTTCACTTATCTAAATGCTTGTTGGTTTTCTTTTTTAAGAGTAATAGAGAAACCATAAAAGTTTTCTTTCTTTTCTTAAAATGAAATGTGTACTTCAAAATTCTCTTATATGTGATGGTCATTGTAGTCAAGCGGTCAAGGTCACGTACTCGTGTTTGACGTGTCATGAGTTCGAGCTCTAGTACACTGAAGACCCCTCCCTACCCCCGTTTTGATCAAAATATACATTTTGAGTTTTATTCAATTTTTTAGAGTAATAGCTAGCATGCATTTTTAATAAATTTACATATTCTGTTGAGGTAATTTTTAGAATGCCGATTTAAATATTTTTTAATACATAACTTTGCAAAAAAAGGAATGACGAAAGGAAAACTAATGTTAAATCTGCACGAGTAAAAAAAAGAACATAAAGGTGATAATTCTAACTTCCACTAAACGTGTATCTATTTTTATACGGCATTAACTGGTTTATCTTTGCAAGGATTTCTATTCTTTTTCGAATAAATATTCTTTGGAAAAATAACGTGATATAGTATAAATTTTCAATTTTATTAAAGGCAAAATTTTAATTTTTCATAAAACCCTTCAGAGAGCAACTACTTTAGAAAAATATATATTATTATAATATATAAATTCATTCAATCAAATATATTAGGGAAAATGTTACTAAATTTAATTCCAAAGTTTCTTCCTTTACCATCTTAGATTTATTTGCTTATATCCAGAAAATGAACATTTAAAACAGCAAACGATTTGTTCCTTGCATTTCTATAAAATACTGCTAATTTTTTTGTTTAATAAAATGCGATAACAAATAAGAATAAAAACATTTATATAATCCAGGATGCAATATATATACCACATTTTTGGATATTTACCCCTCGAATATAGTTCTGTCAGTATTTTTTTATTAAATTAATTCATTGCAGCTAATGAAAATATTTAGTAAAACAATCGCATTTCCTTATTTCTAAGCTTGAAATTTTGAAAGAACCTGAAAACAAAGCTTTTTTAAGAATTCTGTATGTTTTCAATAACAAAAGCGTAAATACTAATTTACTAAAACTTAAAAATAAGTACAAAGAAGATTAAAATTTATTTCTAAAGATCGTTCTTTGATAAATGTTTTGCATAAATATATTACAATTTCAAAGAACAATCAATTTTTTTTTTTTTGAAGCAATAGAATGCGATTGCTTCAGAAAAATTGTTTCTGAAATAAAGAAAATACAGATACCTTGATTAAAACATAAAATCCTGAAGTTGTCTTCCTTTCTTTTTCTTTATTATATGATGATAAAACCTTTCTTAATTTCTATCAAAAAACAATTAATAAAAATATCAGCTGTTAGGTTGTTTTGGATCTTGTGCAAAATATCCTTTGATAAAATATATATAAAAAAGTGCATCGGTACCTTTTATTTTCTGAAAGTAATTGAGAAAACTGAAAAAATAAAATTATTTTTTGCAAATGTAATGAGTATCATTATATTGCAAATAAGTACGATGAAAAAAATTGAAAGCTTTGGTAATTCGTTACAAAAATTTCATGGAATACTTTCCCGTTTGATGTGTAAGATTTTACCCCTCCACTTTCACAAACACTTTATGGCTAAAACGAAAACACGTTTAGAATAATTTTTTCTCAACTATCGGAATTTCTTCTTGCAACCATGTTGCCGAACACAATTCTAAAACCGAATCATAAAACTCCTCAACTGGATTTTACTATCATAGAATCAGGTTGAAAAATGTATCATGAACATTTTTACGATTCTATCCACGAAAGCGTGATCTGTCAGTTTCAGAATTCTTTCTAAGCCGAAATACCAAAGCTGGCAATGATAAGAAAAAATGTTTGGGCTGTGTTCAATTATTCTGCAGCATGCAAATTACGAGTATTTTTCATAGATCGAAAATCCCGATAGACTATTCATGCACGAAATAGGTTAGGAATATTTGGAAATTGAAATGTTTGGAACATTTTTTCCGATATCGACTTCCAGGTATAGGCAGCATAAAGAGAAAAGTGCATTCGAAGATTGGAAGAACATCTGCTTTTGCTTATGTAAAATGCATGAGACGTTGTTCTAGCGCGGTCTCTAGAAATTTCTGCATTAAAATTCTTGATAGTTGACGTCAACTCTTTCTGTGGGATCATCTTTCTAATAAAAATCAGGTTTTTATTCGAAGAATGTTAAATGGTTTTCTCATAAAAGAATTGTTTGGATGTGAAAGGTAATAATTAGTATATTTAGGCCGTTTGAGTATTACATTGGATTTAGGGATTGCAATATTGGACCAAAAGCTCAATACCGGTATTCGGTATTTTTATATCTTAATATTGGAATAGCATTTTTAATATTGGCAACAGAAATTTTGGAAAAAGGAAGAAAACGCAGGTGTTTTTTTGTTTTATTTGCCAATTTTAACAGAGAGTGTAAATATCACAAAAAAAATTTGTAACTAGAAAAATTACAGCAGTATATACAAAGAATCACAAAATAGTAAAGGAACATCTTATTTATTTGAATCACAAAAAAGTATAAATATCACTATTCAGTCGGTGGTACTATAACAAATTTTTAAAATGTGATTTAAAATCTTACTCACTATAATCTTATTCTCATTCATTTTTATTGGTTATCATTTATGAGTATATATAAATATATATAATGAATCTGGAAAAGATTTTGATTTCTAAAGTAAGATGCAAATTCAATATTAATAAAAAATTCACCAATTCAAAAAATGTCGAAATATTACGTACTTTCTTCACAACTATAACCTTGTTTTTACAGAAACGAATATCAGACTACGAATCCTGCGCTTGTGCAATATCACTCTAAGTTGTAAAAGGATAGTGTTGGCTTGCCTCCTTGGATGATTCACACATTTTATCACTTCACTTGAGTGTACGATGCAACTTTATAATCAAAGTCAAATTAATTTCGCCCGTTAGGAAGACAAAAACAAAAACGTATATTATTTTGCTGCGTTGGCCATCCCTGAACATAATCCCCGAAACAATTTAAATAATTTCTAGTAAATTCTAAAAAGACGGTATTTTAACTTGTGAATACAGGTATTACAAAATTGTACAAATGGCCCAAAATACCGGTATTCGGTATCCCGGTATTGCAACCCCTAGTTGGATTCTATTTGAGTAACCATGTTATTGATTGTTCAATAAAAACGTAATGAATTGCTCTCTTTTTCCACAGTGGAACATATGTAGTACTGATTGTAATAATTTTGCATGCTTGTCGTGAGGTATTAGTAGAGAAAGGAATTAACATCATTTACTTTGAAATATTGTTAATAATGGAATAAAAAATGTGTTTGTGATTATAATGTTTACAAAGAAAAAGTACGTTTATTAATTTTATACTAAACCAGCCATTTCCCAGTCGCTATGCTGAGTATTTTGTGATGCTCTATGCCTAAATATCATAGTTTCTCAAACTGTGGGGCGTCAAAACTGTACGAAAAGTTGCGTGATTCCTTCCCAACGCCCCAGTTTCCTTATGTGAGTGCGATGGATAAGGGCGGAGAAAAGGAATAAATAAGCAAATCCTCTGAACGCTCCCTTTTATTGCATTCCAAAGCCTTCGGAATAATTTTAAAGATTGCAGTGCACATAAAAGGTCGTACTTCTGAAAGACGTATATATACGTCCGGGGTAATTATCATTTTAGTTGAGCGAGACGTTTATATACCTTGCTGGCACTTAAGAGGTTGAAGTTGTGTTGTATGTTGAGCGTCAATGTATAGTATTATAGAATTCAATGTATTGTTATTTTATGGAGGGGTTGCGATCAAACTTATGATTGAATATATATATATTCAATCATAAGTTTCGTATATATATATATATATATATATATATATATATATATATATATATATATATATATATATATATATATATATATATATATATATATATGTGGGAGTCCGAATAAATCTTCGAATAAAATCAGACTCTTCAGAAGGCGGGATTTTAGATTGGCGAGGTGGCTTGTCTAGGGGTAAGTATTTAAGGGTGAGTGATGTGATGAATTATTAATTGAATCTAAGTCATTTAAGAGGTCTCAGGGGTGTTAAATTTCTCTAGAGGTCTGAAAATATAAACGATTTTCAAACGCGTATAACTCTTTTAAATTTAAATTAAATGATTCGAATCTTTTACGAATTGTTTAAAATAGAATGGGGCTTCAGAAAAGTATAAAATGTTTAAAATATAATAATAATTTTAAAAGTCATAAGCATATGAAAATTCTATAATAAATATTAAGTATTTTTTTGCTTTGCGCACGCTATTTTCTAAAATATTAGCCTCTGATGTATAAAACTTTATAGAATTATACAATGCATCATACTCTTTAAACCCTACCTAATTTTAGTATTATATATCTTTTGTATTTCAAAATATTTGTAAAATATTGCAATTTTTTAAAAATTTTAAAAATTTATTAATTATAAATTTTTAAAAAATTATAAAAAATTTTATAGGGATGTTAAATTTTATAGTTTTTATTTATTAAAATATGTAAGTTATTATTCTATTTATATAAAAGTAGCTACAGAGTATTAGGAATACATTTGTCTTTATAATTCAACTTATAGCTAGTAATTAAACCTACTCTTTTAGAAAATAGCATGCGTGACGTAAAACTTAAGAAATATTTCTTATAGAAAAGTTTCTTACTTTCATATGCTTATAATTTTTAAAATTATGATTATATTTTAAACATTTTATATTTTTCTGAAGCCCTATTCCTTTATAAGTAATGTGTAAAAGATTCGAATTATTTAGCTTAAATTTAAAGAAATTATACCTGTTAAAAATTGTTTATATTTTCAGACCTCCAGAGAAATTTAACACCCCTGTGACCCCTTAAACACAAATACTTCAAAGTAAAAGAGAATTTATTTAAAGTTAAAGGGAAATATTTACAAAAGGGGATATTTACAAAGAGAAAGACATGCAGGAATTAGGTTAATTAAAAGTTGAGTTATACCTTTAGAAGACGGAGAAATAAACCTTTTCTCATTCTTGGACGTTAGGACTGGTGGTGCCGCGCAGGGCGCGGAAATGCGGTAAAGACGCGACGTGTTGAACAAGCAGTGGTTAGTAGGCCTCTGCCGAAAAATTATTCAAGCCGGAGCTATGAAAGCTCACTAGATGGCGCTGCTTCGGAATGCAGTAATAAATAAAATTGAGATTTATGGTCCTCTGAAAAGGATATGACTCAACCTTTTAACAAAATGTTTCAAAGGGAAAATCCTACATATATATATATTGAGTCACACGTAGTGAAAGTTTGAGAAGCACTGCTATACATTGATATCTGAAATGAGCTGAACTCACTGGCGCAACAGCTCGTGAGGGCCAAGGCCTACCGTGCCTATCTCAGTTTACGTGACCTTAGGCGCTGGGGTGCATGTGCTTCGGTCAAGTGGACAGTTTAAAGCGAAACTCTCAGTGTTCAGTTCCCGAGCAAGCTTGGTACTCATTTATCGACCCAGTGAAGGGAGGAAAGGTGTAGTCGACCTTGCCCAAGCAGGGATTTGAACCGCGGACCTGTGGCGTGGATGCGCAGGACAATATCCTTCCGCCACTGGGCTTCCTATATTGATATCTAAGTCCTAAAATTAAGCTTTTGATTGTTTCAAAAACATCTCTACTTAACAAAGGAATCTCTACTTAACAAAGGAAACATGTCTGCCAAATTCCATATCTCTTGGTCTAATAGTGTAGAAATCAGAATTTCTGTGCGCAACGTCCCCGCAATTACCTTTTGAGTAAATTTGAACAAACCCGTTCTTAACGGAACTCTACTCAACGAAAGAAAAAATTTCACCAAATTTCAGATGTGTAGGTCTTGTAGATCAGTAAAGGGAATGTTTGCATTTAATATTCCTGCAACCCCTTCAATAATCGATTTCTACAAAAACGGTTCCTAGAGGAATTTTTATTCAGCAAAAGAAACATGCCTGTCAAATTTCAAGACTGTACGTCTTACAGTTCTTGAAATCTCGTGATGAGAGTGTCTGAATGATTAAAGTGGTCTTTCTAGCAAGAAAAAGAATTGGAAATGGATTTCTCTATCTTCTTTTTCCTTTTCATGTACATTTATTACAAAATTTTGTTTTTAAGTTAACAAAATGCAAACTAAAATTTTTAGCTTGATATTTACCGATATCATAACTTATTAGTCAATTCGTGTCGTATTACAGAGCCTCGTGTACTTTGGAATAAACAAAAAAGAAATACAACTGTATTTTGTCTTTTTAATATAAAATATTAGAATGAATTTAATCACAGTGAAAATTTAAAAACATCTACTCTTATAATGTTTTTTTTTTAAAAAAATATTTTTTAAATTCTTATTCAGCAACTCATACAGAATTAAAACTATTGATATATAAATATATTTCTTATTTAATTATTGCAAAATCCGGGGTACATCTCGCACCTTTAACCCCAAAATAAGATTGATATTTATGGGTGTGCGTTATACACCAAATATAAAAATAATAGCTTCAAAAGTAACAAAAGCGATATGCATAAAAAAACATTAGGTTTTTACATGTACTGAAACACTGTTTATTTGAAATAAATGATATTCCCCTTAGAAAAAGGGTTGTAGTATTTGACTATTTTACCATGGTTCAAAATTACGTGGTCCGTCAACAAAAGCCCTCGTGTAGCTGAAAAGTGCGACGTTAACATTCAATCAATCAATACTTCAAATAAATGAGTTCAAAACATAAGTGCACTGCATACGTACATTTCACGTTTCCTCGTAAGAAAGGGTCGTTATACGTCAAATATGCCTTAAAATTTAAAAAATGCAACTTGAACGTACGCCGGATTTTACGGTATTTGTTGCCATGCGAACTCTGGTAATGTTTTACTTGCATACAAATTGTTCTTAAATATTGAAATATCTTAAGGTTATTTGTATAGCTACTACAGAATAGCACGCTTTGAACAATTTGTGTCATGAATGGTCTTTGGAAAATTTATGAATAATCTAACTTTTTTTTTCGTCTGCCTTTTCTTTATTCTAAATTATTCTAATTTATTGCCATATTCTAAAATAGCTTTTACCTGAGAACTCGCATATTTTTTACTAATATACGAATCAGCTTAAACAGTTATTGTTGCTACATTCGTGTCATAAAAATATCCATATTCTTTTTACGAAATTAGGAAATTAAAAGGGTCCACGAGACAGTTTTTGTGATGGGGAAAAAACTACGCTTCAGCAGCTATATGTCATTTTCTTTTTATGTTCCAACAAAATATCTCCCTTTTTAGAACTCGTTATCCTTACGAGATGAACATATTACAACCTATCAATTTTTGCGTTAAAAGCTTATTTGCTTCTAAATTCAACGTTTAAGCTTAAAATATACTTAGAAATTGTTATTCAGATGAAGGTATACGCGCAACTCTTGGATAGTAAAACTACCTTTTGTGTTGAAAAACAACTGACAGTATGTATGGAAAATGAGACTAAAAATGCTGATGTAGTACTACACTTTACTTTCGGTATGGTTTCTAGACTGTCTTGAAAGTACTTTAAGTATTAAATTTGTGTTAGATGTTTAGGAAACAGTAGAAAAAAAGTTTATAGGTAATTCATTCTCTTTTGAGATGGAAGGTAAATTTGAAGAAATATTAGGTTAAAAAATTCTTATTTTTATGGGCTTAAGCCATTTTACCTTAGCACAACGTTTCTCGAACTGTGGGGCACGCCTCATTAGGGGGGGCATGATAACTCTACGGGGGGGGGAGCATGAGCATGTCGAAAATGAAAGATTATTTTGAAAAAACAATTTACTGAAATGAAGCAAAGCAAAATACATTCTGACGTTATAAAAATAAAATAGGCACATTTTTCACAGATGTAATAAATATACTTTTAAAAAAGTATCAGTACTGCTCAATGTATTTATATAATATTTAATTTATCAATATTTTGTTAAGAACGTTTTTAATAATTACGAGGGACTTCCATGGGCTTGTCTTATACAAAATTTAATGCGCATCTTTTTTGCTAATTTGTGCCGTTTATAATTAAAGTCGTATTGTAGCTTTAGCGTTAAAGTACATTATTGTTGCACTCAATGCATTGTTGTTCTTTGGAGAGAGGCGTGATGATAAATTGGGTTGCAAATGTTGAAAGTTTGAGAAGCACTGACTTAGCATATTGAATAAATAGGAATATCCTACATTTAGTTGTATGAAAAAATGTATTTTTTGGTGTATAATGAGCAATTTTAAGACAAAAAAAAATGAGATACAGATTTACAAGAGTGTGTTATACACCGAGTAAAAAAAATAATGGTTTTAAAAATAAAGAAAAAATGAGAGAGAGAATATCAAAATTGGATATCTGCATTTGACATCTTTTAAGGTATGTTCCCTCTCTAACATATTCATATTCCACTGCTCTATTAAATTTGTTTTAAATAGTTTCATAAACACTTTTAGAAGCTAATACCAGTCATCCGCTTGGAGTAAATGCCTTGTCTATCAGAAATTTTTTCATATTATACGTTAGATGGGATCTGAACATGTCCCAAACTAAGACTTCCTGGATTCTTTAAGGGGTACCTGGACAAGCTCAAAATAGTAAATTGCCAAGAATAAGACTTTGTTTATGGGAGATATATCTTTAAAAATTTCCAATAGACCTTAGACTTTTTTTTTTGTGATCTTAATAAAAACGTTTTAATCATTATGTAGAAATACACAAATAGTTTTTTAGTTTAAAAAAAAATCTGTTTAATTTAAGTTGGACATCATTTTTGAGATCTCATATTACATGCTTATGTTTAGGCACCATTATTTCAAAAAGTATGTCTTAAATATGTAAAATATTTTTTTGCACATTATAAAACAATGCACAAAATAGAGTGAAACTATTTCATTAATAAAATATTAAGAAAGTTTTTTTAAAAAAATTATAAAACTCTTTATAGTTATGAAAATTTTTACATTTTCCGCCTTTTTGATACATAAAACTATTTTTTTTAAAAAAAAAAACTGTGTACTATTTTGACTAAAAAAATAGATTCACTATCATCACAGGTATCCTGTATAAAAGTATAAAAAATCTGGAACCATACAATGCAATAGTTTTCTTTTTTTAGAGGGTACCTAAAAACAAAACTTACGCTTTGGAGAAAAGGTGAAAAATCTAAACATTTGTAAACTTTTCTTTTACATTCTTGCTAATTACTTTGTAATTTTGAAAATTTACTCCCCCTTTTATACACAAAACTATTTGTGTTGTTCTTGTTACTTATGCCACCTAATCGACAGTAATATCAGTTCAAGGCCCACAAAATTCATCACGGTGAAGTGCTAGATTTTTACGCCTGCCGTTAGACTTAGCTATGAGCACCACGCAGGTGACAGATCAATTTTGCTGGGTTCCACTCAAATGTTGTGGAAAAACACACTGGGGGTAGTCAGAGGCCTCCCACCTATCTTCTCCTTCCACCAACCTCACAAGAGGACTTGCCGCTTGACGGCTATTTAGAGTACCTCCATGTCGTGAAGGTACTATACATTTACAAACTCCGTGCCTTCTCCAGGATTCGAACCAAACCCCTACGGTACCAGCGTCAGCGTCACTGACCCCTTTACCGGACGGGTGGTTGAGAAAAAGTGAAAATTTGCTTACATTTTTTGTCAATTACTTTTTCATATTTTAAAGTTATTTTATGAACGAACATTAAGTGCTATACATTTTTAGGTTTCAAAAATTATGAACTATTTTTTAATACTAAAATTGAAAATTCATTTTTTTTAAATGTATGATGCTCTGATTCCTTTCAGGATTTTTAAATTCTTGTTTTAAACTGAATAAAAATTCAAAATTATGCAAAATTTAAAAAAAAAAATATTCCGAAAGTAATCATTTGGATTTTATCATCTTTGTGTTCATGCAATTTATGTATATTATTCAGACGATTTTCTAATAATTTAAAATTTAAGCACGTAATACAGAAATATTTAAACTTTGTCGCCTTTGAAAATTTTAAAAGTAATTGAACTTTTAATTGTCGAGATGGCAATAGTCCAATAGACTACAATCTTGACGGTCAAATGATAAATGTAGTCACGTGTTCACTATTGACTTAAAAATTAATATCAGACTTGTGCCTGTTGTCCTATTTCAATTTCAGATTTGATAATTTGCCAAGCATTGAGATTCTTCAAAAAGTCTTCAAAACTAAAAAAAAGTCTTTTATTATACTTCTGCTGTTAAATTATGTGCATTGTACCTATGCTTTTTTACCTATGTGCTTTATTATTTTTGACAAATATGTGAGTTTTTTAAAAAATGTTTTTGTACAAAGCAAAAGTTGGCAACAGCGAAGCACAGAAACTGATTAGCTGAAAAAACTTGATTGTGTATTTATCATGTGACTGTGACATCATACGAATATAACCTTCTAGTATTGCTTTGTATGCAATATTTTTAATGTTTTTCATAACTTTAAGATTAAATATAATGCATAAAAAATTTTGAAGTACTTAGTCCCTAAAATGTGTTCGCATTTATTTGTTTATAAATTTTTATTATTATTGCACAGTTAAAAAGAAAAACGTGACAGGAAACTTTAGAACATATTTATACTTTGTTAAAAGGGCTTCTAAGCCTATATACACTTAAGGTATCCGACTACCCTAAAATCATGATTTTTCTTAAAAATTGACAATTTTTTTATGATTTTATTTTAAAGGCCATCTTATTAGCTTAATAAAAGTACGAAGGTTTTTATTTTCTATTCACTAGAACAAAAACAACAAACGTTTTAGTAACAGCAGATGCCATAACTTAACACAAGATGTCGAACTTTAAAATGCATTTTACTCGAAAGGTGTTTTTTTCGAAAAGTTCAAACGGGGACAGCGATTGCTCAAAAAGCTTTGAAAATAATTTGCTGAAATTTTTTGTGTATGTTTTGTATAACAGTAGAAGTGTTTTGACCTTCAGATTTACCAATCACTGTTTTATTTCAAAATTTACAGACCTTTATGTGAATATAATCACTGTTTTTTTACGCAATTTCGTATAATCACTAAGATAAAGTGCTCTAGTTTTTGTAAAAATTAAAATATCTCTTATCCTGAAGGTCATTTCAAACATGAATAACAAAGGAACACATCAAAATTAAAAAAATGAGAGTTTGTTCATAAAACTTTTGTACAGAGCGGGCCCCGTTTATACAATTTTTTGTACATTTTTACTAGTTTTTTCCCATTTTGATAGTAATACATTTTTTTTTCTGTTTCCAATTTCAGAATTTTTTCCATAAAATATACTAAATAAATCTAAAAATCACAAAAAAAATCCCATATCTGCATTTTTTTCAAAAAATAGTTGTCGCAAGTAGTCGGATACCTTAACTGAACTTAGTGGCGCAACAGACCATAAGGACCAAGGCCTACTGAGCCTATCTCAGTTTACGTGACCTTAGGCACTGAAATGCAGTTGCAGATGTTTCGGTCAAGTGATTAGTCTGACGCGAAAAACCCAGTGTTCAGTTCCCAAGCAAGCTTGGTACTCATTTATCGACCCACTAAAGGGATGGGAGGCTGAGTCAATCTTTCCCGCCCAAGGATTTAAACTCCGGTCCTGTGGCATGGATGCGAGGTACACTCAGAAACTGCAATTTTTACGCTACATATTAAAATTTAAAACATTTTTTTAAATATAAACAAAAACAATGCAATATTCTACTATTAAATCACTATGAAGTTCAATAAATATTTATTTTAAGGAACATCTTCCAACTATTTTAAAATCAAGAATCATTTCCGTTCTTATACTAGTGCGATATTTATGATGAGTTCAGTATAACATGTGTCGGGACAAGTAGGAAATGCTTTGTCAGTGTGAAGGAGGAAATAAATCAGTGTATTTTTTAGGTTTCACTCCGAGAATTTTAATGGTCAATAAATGCATAGGTATCCGTAAAAACTGAAGGGAGGTCTCAGAAGCCACGACCAATTTAAATTACTTTATAGCCCCCCATTGTTTAATAAGTATTAGTAACAAAATTGGCAATTGTATAAAATAAATCCATTTTTTTATCCAATGTTTTAACAGCGCAACTTTGTGATTGACGACTCTACTCGTCATCGCTTGATTTTCGTGACACACACAATTGCGCACTCTCAAATTGGGGGACGACAAAGTGAATTGGTTAAAACAATTTCAAGAGATTCTACTATTAGGTTATTTTTTTAAAAGTTTTACACAAAATGTTCTAAGCAATATTGTTTAATATACCACGTATAACAACCATTTTTTTTAAACTTAAAGAATGATAAAAGCGATTTTCAACACAGATTTTCCTTTCATCAGTGGGTATATAAATGTGTACCAAGCTTGTTTTGGGACTAATCTCTGGGGGATTCATGTCAGAATGACCTGGCAGGAGCATCAGCTCATGAATTTCCGAAACCCAAGTTCATGAAAATAGATATGGACACGGTACGCCTTGGCCCTCATGGGCTGTTGCGCCACTGAGTTTAGTTTCGAGGCGTTTTTGCAGAATTTGCTCTTTTATATAATACTAGCCATTACCCACCCGCTTCACTGGGTATTTCACGATGTCGTATATATGTATACTGTTTACATATAGATTAATTATTGATATCTAGCATTAAGAATTCGATTGTATTGAAAAATATTTTTATATAGCTGTTACACTCTCACCCCTTGATAAAAAAAACATAAATTATAATATCTAATTTCTATTTATATCTAAAATAGAAGTAGAAAGTTATTTTTCGCTCACTTAACCCAATAATCAAGTGGATTTCCACCAAAGAAACTTTCAGTGGATCTCTGCTCCATAAAATAAACATGCGTGCTAAATTTTAAGTCTAAATCTAACAGAGCAAAAACGGAATTTTTATCATCAATACCTCGTTGACAACATTCTTAGTGGATTCCAATTCAACAAAAAAGAAGCATGCAAACCAAATTTTATTATTATAGTCTTAGCAGTTCAAAAACGGGAATTTTGTCTATCAATACGGCCCAATAACTCTCCCCGCTTCCCCCTGGAGTTGATTTCCGTAAAATCCATTCTTGGTGGAACTCTATTCAACTAAAGAAAAGTACTCAACAAATTTCAAGTAAATGAGTTAAATTCAAAAACAGGAATTTTTCTATAACGCGCCTTAATCCCTCGCAACCCCACTCCTTTGGGGGTCCGTTTTCGCCAAAATCTTTGTAAAAGAAACTTTATTCAATGAACGGTACATACCTTCTAATTTTCAAGCAGGTCGTTCTATTAGTTGAAAAGTGGAAATATTTATCTATTATACGCCCCTTAATCCCCCTCAGTGACCCTTGGGGATCAATTTCCCCCAAAACTATTTTGTAGCGGATCTCTACACCATGAAATGGAATTCGCTTACCAAATTTTAAGACTGTACGTCTAATAGATTAAAAATGGAAATAATTATCTATAACGCCCCTTAAGCCCCCGCAACGCCACTTAGGAAACGATTTTAACAAAACCCATCTTATAGCAGATCTTTACTTAATGAATGGAATCAGCTTTCTCAATTTCAAGATTTTACGTCTAATAGTTTAAAAAGGAGTTAATTGCCTATAACGCTCCTTAATTCTCCACAACGCCACTTGGGAGTCGATTTTGACAAAACCCATTCTGTAGGGGGATCTATACTCTATGAAAGGAATCCGCTTACCAAATTTCAAGACTATACGTATAATAGTTTAAAAACGGAAACAATTATCTATAACGCCCCTTAAGCCCCCGCAATGCCACTTAGGGAACGATTTTCAGAAAACCCATCTTATAGCGGATCTCTACTCAGTGAATGGAATCGGCTTACTAAATTTCGAGCTTTTACGTCTAATAGTTTAAAAAAAAGAGTTAATTTCCTATAACGCCACTTAATTCTCTACAACGCCAATTGGGAGTCGAATTTCACAAAACCCATTCTGTAGGGGATCTGTACTCTATGAAAGGAATCCGCTTACTAAATTTCAAGACTGTACGTCTAATAGGTTAAAAATGGAAATAATTATGTATAACGCCCCTTAAGCGCCCTCAACGCCACTTGCAGGTCGATTTTCGTAAAAATCATTATGTAGGGAATCTCTACTTTATGAAAGAAATCTGTGTACCAAGTTTCACGACTGTGCATCTAATAGTTTAGTAACGGAAATAATTATCTATAACGTCCCTTGGGGTTCGAACTTTGCAAAATCCGTTCTTAGCTGACGTCTACTCCATGAAGGGAACCTACCTACCCCAAATTTCATGTCTGTAGGTTTATTAGTTCCGGAAATATCGTGATTAGTCAGTGAGTGAGTCAGTCAGTCGCTTTTCTCCTTTATATATATAGATACGAGGTATGACACACAAAAAATGAAACTGGTCCTAACATCGTACGTACAGAATCAGTTCTCCGTAATACTACCACCTTCAAAGTAGTTTCCTTCAGCATTTGCACTCTTCTGCATTCGGTGGTGCCATTACTGGTAACAGTTCTGCAATGAGTTTTTGGAAGGCCTTTCATGAGATTTTCCGTTTTCGCCTGAACCTTTTAAACTGAGGTAAAATTTGTCCCCTTTCAGCAAGATTTAATTGTAGGAAATAAAAGAAAAGTCTCATGAGAGGACAAATCAGGCAAATATGGAGGATGCCAGATCACAGTTGTATTTTTGATGGTCAGAAACTGCTTTACTAATAGAGCCATGTGAGCGGGTGTATTATCTTGCTGCAACAGCAACCATCACTCCTCATTTCTAGCCATTTTTTCCTACTTTTTTCACGAAGTCTTTTTAATACTTCAATGTAGCTGTGTTTATTAATTGTCTAACCACTGATGTGAGTGGGAACTCACTCACATCACGAATTTCGGCATTGTTTTGGTCTGTAATCGCTTACATTGGGCGCCCAGCACGTCCATCATCTTCCACATTGTCCTTTCCCCCTGAAAACCATTTATTCCATTCAAATATATGTGTACGAGACGAGGTTTCATTTCCATAAGCCTCGGTTAATAAATGAATTGTTTTCGAGGCTAAGTTCTTGTTTGTAGGTTTTGTTTGTAAGTTGCGCGTGTTCACTCCATGATGCAGTGCTCTCAACTGACGTCATCCGTTAAGACAAAACTGGCCACATGGATAAAGGAGGTGTGTAGGATGACGTCATCGAAACAATTGTTGACAACTCCACTCTTTTCTCAAGCTACACACTTGGTGTCGTTTTTGAGTCACATCTTGTATTACCTAAAATTCTTCAGGCAATATTGTAAATGCTTTACTATTCATTTTAATTCGCAAACACACCACTTTTTTTTACCTGAAAGTTCTCTGTCTATTAATATTAAAGTTAAACTTGCTAAAAGGCTTTATTCATACACATGTTTGCTGAGGATTATAAAAAAGAAACTTCTTATTGGCTTTCACAACTTCCGTGGATGTTAGGTTTAATATTTCAAGAACGGGAATTTTTGTGTATGATTCCTGTACGTCATTTGTGTTTGCCTCCACAATCCCACTTGGTAGTTGATTTTCTCAAAACCTGTTCTTAGCGGATCTACTGTCAGCAAAAGAAACTTGGCTGCTGATTTTCAAATCTGTAGGCCTAATAATTTCTGAGATCCCATCCGATTCAAATGAAATTTAAATTTAAGACAAAAATTTTTTTTTATCTGATTTAAAAAAAAATTAGATTTTTTTAGGGAGAATTTTTATAGAATTTAATTATACTAATCATATTAAAAATAATATGAAAAAGTAAATATGGTATATACAACAAAGACGAATCTGAGAAAAGTATTTGTCTTTTCAATACTGGCAACATATTGTATCAAGTAGAAAAAGAAATATAAAGAATCGCGAAAAGCTAAAGCATAGACAAAAAATATAATTCTGAGCCCCATGATGTAATTTTGTTCTACTTTTTCTTTTGCTTCAGTGGTGTCAGTCTCTTCCAATAGCACTTCTTCGAAGTGTTTCCTTTCAGAACGCTTCGATAGTCGCAGACGATATCCAGAAACTTGGAATCCGGTTCCAACAAAAAAAGTAGACAAAATAAGTCGGGAAAAGTAGGTCAAAACAATGACAGTTGAATATAATTGAAAAGCTTATTCCAATGATAATAAATCGTCTTATTATTGATTTAACTATATGTATACAATGAATTATTTTTTTGTTTTTATTGTTAAGGAATTCGACCCGGGAAATTATGATATTTGTACATTTTATCGAATTATAAACAATTAATGTTTACTGTGATGTCTCACGTTATACTATGTGGGAAACCCCTGGGTTTCACCCTGGACACTAAGATTAATTTGTGGCAAAGAATGACCAGATGCCATTTGTATAATAATAACTTACATTTATTCACTTGGTTCAAATATCAAAAATTCTAATGACAAATAGTAAGCTGTATGCCTACGTCAAAAAGAGATTTACCTTTAATATTAAATTAAATTACGAAATAGGAAATTAATCAATAACTACGCGCAATATCAAAAAGGTTTACCGGAATAGCAGGTCTGAGAAATACACACAACTTAAATTATTAGCTTTCATTAACTTAAACTAATTTTATTAACTAACGCTTGTGGTAAGCTATATTAAACTAGAATATATCACCTGGTAGTACTTATGATCTCTTCAGGTATATTAACCTCCTAAGGTTTCTTCGCTGAATACTAACAGCAATGCTCCACTATCGTAATCCAATTGAATCCTATAAACCTTGTCACTACTGCTGCTGGCTCAATAGCCTTCTTCTCCGCTA
Source organism: Trichonephila clavipes (assembly GCA_019973935.1). Classification (NCBI taxonomy): domain Eukaryota; kingdom Metazoa; phylum Arthropoda; class Arachnida; order Araneae; family Nephilidae; genus Trichonephila; species Trichonephila clavipes. The sequence goes on along the minus strand of BMAU01005364.1, from coordinate 115,309 downwards.
ACTTACAACGTTATACATAAATACCCTATCTACTTAACATATCCCGTTTTCTCCTTTTAGAGTTGATTGGAAATATACGCGAATTTACAATCCCCAAAGACGCCTAAGAATATTAGTGGAAAGGTTCTGTAAAGATTCGTCATTAGTTTATTATAATTATTACTTAATACAGTGCCTCTCATACTTTAAACATTTACGACCCTATATTCAATCATAATTTGCATTGACCCCCTCCATACAATAAGAATGTACTGAATTCAATAACACTATACTTTGACGCTTATGCTACACAATACTACTTTAAATCCACAAGGCTGTCTTCGGCTAATGTTAAAGAAAAGGATCCAAATTCGGAATATTTTTTCAGATATAAAAGTACTCAAACATTAATATTATATTCTGGCTTCACTATCCTGTAGAGAATAACTTATTTTATCAAACTATTAATTTTTATCCCAGTTGATACATTTTGTCTTTTATAAAATGTGTTTCGCATTTTTTTTTTCCTCCTATACCGTAATGCTAAAGGAGCTATCCCTTTAAATGTGAAAAGGAGAAACTATATATATATATATATATATATATATATATATATATATATAATTATTTATGAAATATTTTGAAATTTTAAAAATACTATAGCACCAACAAACGCATGAGTTACAATGTCACAAATTTTTATAAAAATTGTGAGGCATTCTTTCTATTCGAAAATATGCTCCGCGTTAAGTTCACACTGTTGAAAATATGGCGAAAACAGCCTTAAGTGTCACCGGCGTAGGTAAACGCCTCGCTCAACCAAAGCGTTACTTTCCCTGGACGTATGTATACGTCTTTCTGAAGTACGATCTTTTCTGTGCACTGCCATCCATAAAACTATTCCGAATGATTTCGAAGGAATTAAAAAGGATTTTGACTGTGTTTGCGAAGGATTTACTTATTTCAGAGGATTCGCTTATTTATTCCTTTTCTACCACCACCACCCCTCCCCGTTCCACAAAACATCCCATGTGCGTGTCTACGTGGAAGACGATGGCATTGTGGAGCAAATCGCGTAACTTTTAATCGGCAGATGGGGATTAATTACAAACAGTATAAATTATCAAGATCAGTGTTAATTTTTGTATATAATTTTATAGATGACAAACCCATGGAGTCACTGGTAAATATTAAACTTGTGTTCTTAACACTTACTATTGTCAAATTAATTATAAAAGGCATTGTACAGTATTAACACATTTATAAGTGTATTAAATCAGTGTAAACGTGTATTTTATTTTTTATTATGTCAGAATGCATTTTGTTTGCTTACTTTCAGTAAATTAATGTTTTTTATTTAAATAATCTTTTGTTTTCGACTTTTTAATAGGCTCGTCACCCCCCTTGTAAAGTTATCCCTTCCTCTAGCGTAGGAGCACTCCACAGTTTGAGAAACGTTGACTTAATAAATATTTACTTAATCGCCTCTGCTATCTATAGTGATATACTTCTAAAAAATATACATATATATACAGTTAAATTATATGTACTATGCTTAATATATACTAGACATAAAATGAAATTAAAATTGTGTTTTGGTAAATTAAATGTATAGAATATATCTATTTATTTCAACTGGGAGGTAAAAAAAGTTTAAAGATCTCTGTTCTTTCAGATGTTTTAAATATAAATTACCGCTTGTGCATTTCAAATGTTTTAATTTTTTTCTGTTTTAGACCCAAAAAGCAATTTTTATTTTTTTCTTCTTGATTCACTTTGCCCCCCATCGTTAGAAGAATCAATCTCGGTGATCTTATTATGTTAAGAGATTTTGGGAAAAAGCTTAAAAAATGTTTTAAATGAATCAATTATTCCAAATCTAAAATAATTGCATTTTAAACTGATGATGATTTTATCACTAATCAATTGACTCAACATTTAAACAAAATATTTCTTTAACCACGGTAGAAAGAAAAAAATTTTAAATTTAGATTTAAAAAAAATACACACCTGTACTTTTATTTCAAAAGAAGATTTGTTATTTAGCAATGTGAATTATTTATTAAAACAAAGTAATATAAAAAAATTAAGTCAATTCCTACTTAGATCAACAAAGAAAAAATTTATTTTAGCTACTTTTTATAAAATAGTTAATATTAATATAAATATGTATATACATAGGACAGAATCACAACATTAAGTGGGGTAATTAATTTTTATTAATTATCATTAAAGTGTCGTATTGAGTCATTCAAAACAATCGTATATATAATATTTCAGTTCAACTGAATGATTTAAAACGTGAGAAAAAAAATCTTTTCAAGTTTTGATCCAAGTCGCTAATTATGAAGCCAACGTGGCTGTATCTGTAATTCTTTAAATAATTAGTTTTAGTCAATTAATTTTAATGAATTATAATTAAATCATCGTATTTTTACCCAAAACAATAGCGTATAGAAAATTTCAGCTCAAATGAGCGCTGTAAATGTGAGAAAAAAAACCTTTTCAAGCTTTGACACAAGTCGCCAAAAGGGTCGCTAAGTCGCCAAAAATGATGCCAACGTGGCTGTATTGGTAATTATTTAAATAAGTTTTAATCAATTTATTTTTATGAATTATAATTAAATTCCTGTATTGTCATCCAAAATAATCATGTGTATAAGATTTCAACTCAACTGAGCGCTTTAAAATGTATTTTATTAACGATTGAAAATTCCACCATGATAAATAAATAAATATAATGAGAGTGTGAGCGAATAGTAGGAATTGGAAAATATCAAATCATGAACACGAGAATTTACTGTGGTATTTCTCTCTTAATAATATATATTCCCTGTAATCAAATGTCATATATACTAAAATCCCCTTGGGGCTTAAGCCGGTCATTTTCCACTAAGCCAAAACAGCTGCTTCCATTGGTTCACCACTAAAGTTTGTTAGCACGCCCACGAACTCAACCGACTTAAGGCCATTCCGTTTCCGAGACGCCGACTGCACCATAATTTCAAACACAATCCTGACGCCGATATTCAAATTGTTCCATTTCCTTTGATTATCATGGTAGAAGGTTTATTTGGCAGATAAGACGAAGGGTGTTCAGGAACTGCGTAGGAGAAAATTGAATGAAGAGGGAGAGATATTGTGTATCTTTAAGATCTGATATCTGTGTTTATCAATGAGTTAATTGCGTTGAAAGTTTATTAGCTGAATAAGTCTTGAAATTTACCGATTGTAGACTGTAAATGATATTTAAATAGTTACGGAACACATTCAGATCTGTCACTTAGCAAAGGCTCATAAATGAATAGCCCCGTGGTTTGATATTTAGTGTCAGTTGAATTAGAATACATGCAGGGCGAGTACAAATTATCGACCCTATTTTTTAAAAAATCATATTTTCGAAACTACTGCATATATTCAAATAGGTGATACATGAATGTGAAGAAAAATATACCAAGGTTTTTTTTCCATCAAGGATCAACATCACATTCAAGATCGCTGTGATTGAAATCCAAGCATGGGGTCAATGACAAAGAAGTGTTTCTGCGTATTAGAGTATGCACGGGCTTTTTCAGTTATTTCGGTGCAATGTGCATTTTTAACACGAAAATAAAAAATGTCAGCAATTCTTGCCACATACAACTCAAGACTTTTTATTTTACAAAACTCAATATTCCATCACCTTATCTATTGCCATCGAAAGTTCCAGAACTTTCCATAATTAAAATTACAGTTAATTTTTATAAATAAAAGCATGCGAGCATTAATATAAAACATTAATAAAAGCATTAATATAAAGCACGAGAGAGAGAGAGATAAAGAATTACCATTTGTTACATCCTCCCCCTCTGGTTTCGACGGCATCCCGACGAGGAACCAGGAGTCTGTGGGACCTTTGGTGGACGGCCACGTTTACGAAGAGAAATAAGGGGTTTTAATTTGTCATTATTACAAGGAGTTAAAGCAGAGATGTGGTAAACACCAAGAGTGTTCCCCGGATTATCAAGACTAGCAATCTCGTATGATGATGGTGATCTTTGTGTTAAAATCACGTAGGGACCGTCTCTGCGTGGCATTAGTTTTGCACTTCTTCCTTGCGCAGCGTTGCTCAGCGGATGTGATGCTACAAAGACATGTTCTCCAGGTTGATATGTTGGAGCAGCTTTTCTCTTTTTATCAGCGTAAAACTTCCTACTATCCTGTTGCTCTTCAACCACCTCTCTAATCTGAGTGGAAAACTTAGCGAATTTCTTGAGATAGGGAGTTATCTCTGCCACAAAATTATCATTCTGGATGACAACTCGGATATCATTAACAACTTCACTTGGAGTGCGTAACTCTCTACCAAAATTAAGAAAGGCTGCCTTCTGTCCTGTCGTTTCGCATTTGGCTGTGTTGAGAGCAAAGCGGATGAAGGGTAGCTTCTCTGACCAACAGTCATGCTTGTCTTGGACGAGAATTGCCAGCCGTGGATTCAGATCCCTATTCTTTCGTTCAAATGGGTTAGCTTGTGAATGGTACACAGGGATCAGGGATTGATGGATGTTTAATAGGTAGTATATTTGTTGCATCACTGCTGACACAAACTGGGTTCCATTGTCACTAATAAGGGGGCGAGGAAATACCATACCTCAGTAGAACCTCTTCAATCAAGGTAATGGCACATTCTTTAGCTGTGGCATTTTGGGTAGTGCAAACAGTTCGACCCACTTGGTCGTACAATCCTCAATGATGAGGATCCATCTTTTACCATCTTTACTCTCAGGTAGGGGGCCGAAGAGATCAATGTCCAAGGTTTCAAAACGTTGGGCTGGCACAGGTGTCTGTAATAGCCCGGAAGGCTTCTGATTTGAAGCTTTGTATTTAATGCAATCAGGACAGTTCTTTACAGGAGACATTCTGTATGGGGGTACAGAGATAGGATGACTATTTCCCGTGTTAATGTGGTGCTCCAAGATATTTGTTGCTTCTCCCCCTGGTTCGAAGACATTTTGGAAGGATTCCAACAGGAGGTTAAGTTTCTCCTTCTGGGCACACACAGAAGTCAAACTTTCTCCTTCCCCTTCTCTTAATTGACAGGTGTTGCTGGACATCTTCTCAACTATGGACGGGGTGTCCAATTCTTCACCAAATGGATACTTGTGGGTAGGATTGTCCCAGAAGTACCAACAAGTATTCTTCACATCTAGAACTAAACCAGTAGAACTTAGGAAATTGTTCCTAGAAGTGTTCTATTTCCCTTTGCCTTTGGGAGAACTATGAATTTGGTCAAGACTGATCTCTCCTCAATTTCTACCATTACTTGGGTTGTGAGGGCCTCACCTGTGTTCTATTGACCATCTGCTAAGCTCATTGCTAATGTGGTTTCCTGGAAAAGGAGTTCATTATCCTTAAATATCTCGAACATCCTTTCCCCAGCAATTGAATGTGAAGATCCTGTGTCTGCACATACACGTACCTTTATTCCACAGAAAGTTATGTCGATTAGGGTCACTCGAGGGCTTTTGGTCTGAGCTGTGTAAGCATTGATGTGAATGGTTGCTACGTCTGTTCTTTGTGAGGCGTTGAGGTTGCAGGTGGGGCACCTAGATTTTATCACTCCTTGTTTCCCACAGCCATAGCAACTGAGAGGGGATCTCTCATTTGGTACCTGATGGGAATATTCTCTTTTGTGAGGGCTTTCAGGTTTCCTGAATACCTGTCTTCCATCATTTACGGTTTCACTTGCCTTCACGTGTCTCCTAGATCCACTGATTAGGGAATGAAGGATGTTTTCAAAAGCTTCCAGGTTATCTGCTAACATTTCTGGGGAGATAAGTTCTTCCCAGATATCCAGGTAATGTTCCTTACACTCTGGTGAGCATATCTTTTTCATTTGATCGGCAATCATCAAATTCTTCAATCCGTCAAATGAATCAATTTTAAGCTCATTGAGCCAACCTTCAAAATACGCTTGGATTTCAAAATAATAATCCTTCCACGTCCCATTTGGGCCTTTTCTGTGACGTGAAAACTGCTCCCGGAATTTTTCTGTGGTTAATTTGAACCGTTGCAGAAGCATTCCTCGAATGTGGGAGTAATCCCTTCATTTCTCTTCAGTCTCACGGGCAATGAGGGAGGTTACATCACTAGGTAGGGCACCAGTGAGATAGGGTACCCACAGATCTTCACCAAGATAAAATAGCTTCATTTGCCGTTCGAAAAAGGTGAGGAACAGGTCCATGTTATCAACTTCAGGATTGAATTTTGGTAGCAACTTTTTTAATTCAATTTTTGTTTGTGGTAGGGTTTGTGGACCTACGACTCTTTGAGTCTCATTTTGCAGTCGTATTTTCTGCAGCTCAAATTCACGCAATGTTTGCTCTTTTTATTTGTTTTCCTCGTCTATCCTATTTGATACGATTCCCTCAAAGATACTTTTCACAAATTCAGGGTTTTCCTTATAAGCATCATTTGTTAAAATTTTTATCCTTAATTTAATTATTTTTAGCTCTTCCCCATTCGACTCACATTCACCTAACTCTATAGCAAGCTTAATGAGATCAGCTTTTTTCCTTTTCCCCAGAAATGACATGACTGAGAAATTTAAGAGTCGCAAATAAATAAAATAAATAACTAAGGTCCAGGCCTTTTTTATTGTCCACCAAAGCTCTTACAGATATGGGAATACACTTTAAAATATGGCTAGCTTTAAACCCTTATAAATTATTATGCACTTCAAAAAACAAAATGGGCAAATAAATTAATAACATATTCAAATTACCAACAAGGAACATTAATTCAAATAATAAAATAATAAAAAGAAAATTTAAGGAATCATCAGTGGTAATGATACAAAAATTCAATGCAATGAAAATACTAAGCAAAACTAAAATAATCAGGCATGTAATGCTACCTAAATTCAATAAGAAATCAGTAAAATATCAAGCAAAATAGAGAGTAATTATTAATGTGCAATTCACAAAATATTAATCAGGAAACGTTATCTTACAAGAAATAAATTAATATACAGCAAAATTAAGAATTACCATTGCATAAGAATACCAAAAAATCAATGAAATAAAATAATAAAATTATCCCTAGCACTAACACACTGTAGCAGGATTGCTATCACTTGTATATGAAAAATGCACAAAACACTATTGCAATAACTTTTAACAAGAAATAGATGTTCTTTTTTCTTTTCTTCAGACAAGTGAAGTCAGGATGATTCACTTTCTCTCTCGATTTTCAGGGATTTTCTCTTGCTTTTTAGAAGGATTGCGGCGCAATACTAGTAATTTTCTTTCCGGGACAGTAAGGTTTACAGAGCCGATTAAAGTTTCATTTTTCTGCGGCATTTCGTCACAGCGGCGGTTTCTGTTTCTACGGGGTCGTAGTTCTTTGGCCACGGGTATGTGTGCCAGTTTTAACACGAAAATAAAAAATGTCAGCAATTCTTGCCTCATACAACTCAAGACTCTTTATTTTACAAAACTCAATATTCCATCTCCTTATTTATTGCCATCGAAAGTTTCAGAACTTTCCATAATTAAAATTAAAGTTAATTTTTATAAATAAAAGCACGCGCGCGCGAGCATTAATACACTGCTGGACAATTGCTATGGACGGATCACAAATTGCTATGTAGCATAAAATTAAGCGAGACATGAGGCCTAGTAGGATAAAATATAGTTGCCACACTGGTCAGACATTAGAATAAAGAATATTTATTGTTCTGGAAAGTACAAAAGCTGTGGAACATCTGAAAGAAAAAAAAATGTTCATTTGATCTGCTTACGGAGAAATGGAACAATGCATCTAAAAGTCAGCAGGTACCTTAAAGAAAGGTATCAGTACGGGATATGTCCACCGTGGAGTGTGATGCAGCATTCCACACGTCATACCATACTTTGCACAACATTATCCAGCAGCTGTTGAGGCAATTTATCCCATTCCTCTGTGAGTGCACGGATGAGGGTGTTCTTGTTTGTCGGAGGATAGTTTCGACCAGCAACTTGTCTCCCCAAAGCATCCCACACATTTTCAATGGGGTTTAGATCTGGAGAACGCGCTGGCCATACGAGACGTTGAATACCCTCGCTGTCTAGACAATCCTGAACAGCGAGTGTTCGATGACATGTTGCGTTGTCGTCCATAAAAACAAATTTATCACCGACAGCACCACGGAAAAGACGAACATGAGGAAGTAGAACTTCATCAATGTATCGTTGGCCCGTCATAGTCCCATTCGCAACCACGTGTAGGCGCGTGCGGCCATTGATCATGATGCCGGCCCCACCATGATACTGCATGTCGGATATCGGTCCTTTTCCTGGATATTTTCTGGACGATAAGCAGTACCACTCTCGCGCCAGATCAGTTGACGTCTACAATCCGATGACAGACTGAACCTACTCTCATCTGAGAATAGTACGCATGCCCAGTCCTGTTCAATCCAATTGTGATGCTCACGACACCATTGCAAACGGGCAGTACGGTGCGGTCTGGTCAATGGGACACACACAACAGGTCTGCGTGCGTATAGTCCTCCTCCCCTCAAACGTCTGTCAACAGTTTTTCGGGAGATCTGCTTTCCTGAGGCAGCAAGATACTGATTTGCCACCTGCTGAGCTGTGGTGTGCCTGTTCCTTTTTGCTGATAGGACGATATGTCTGTCTTCTGCAGGCGTCGTACTTCTAACATGACCTCCCCCGTGCCGTCTACTACACATTCCAGTAGTTTTAAATGACTTCCACAGCCGTGAAACAGCGCTGTGAGCGATGTCGAACTCCCTGGCAACATCTGTTAATTTTCGCCCTTCTTCGATCTTTCCAATAATTCGGCCACGCATAAAATCATCTAAGTGATTTCGGGAAGACATGCCAAAAATTTTAAGTTCGTCTATTAAATCTTTCCTGTAAAACTTTGACTTGAAACAACAACTGTCCACACGCGTCAAAACCTTTAAAGCTCTTATGAACGCTATCACGTGATGAACAGACGTGGAAAAAAAATTGCATACTCATACTTTTTCTTACTAATATCCCGCACTTTTTCTAATTTTCCGCATTTTGCTTCCTTTCATTTTGTGGTTGCTATGGATGATAGTGTTATCCGTCCTTAGCAATTGTCCAGCAGTGTATAAAGCCTTAATAAAAGCATTAATATAAAGCACGAGAGAGATAAAGAATTACCATTTGTTACACATTTAGAAGTCGCTAAGAAAAAAAAAGCACCAACCAAGAAGAACATTCTGTGATGGTATCATCTCTTTAAGAAAACAGTTTGTGAGAACCCCCTTGGGTTCCACCCTGGACACCAAGATTGAATTGAGGCAAAGAACTACCAGACGACATTTTTACAATAACAAATTATATTTATTCACATGAATCAATTATCCACCTTCTAAATACAAAGATTTATCAGTATGTCTACGTCAATGGGATTGAACTTTTACTATTAAATTAAATCACGAAATATGATACTAATCAACTATTAAACTCACTATCGAACGGGTTTACCAGAATAAGAGGACCGAGAGATATACGCAATTTGAATTGCTAGCAATCATTAACTTTCCACTAATTCTATTATATATTTACTCTTAAGATCCGATAATTGAAATTTAAATATCACCTGACTTTTTTATTACTTCACTCCTTTCCAGTCAGCTCAAACTTTCCAAATGTAGATCGCTGCCTGATAATCAGCCAGAAACTAATCACACAATCACTTGACTCTTCTTTGAACTTCGTCAATGTATCTCTGGGCTCAATAGCCTTCTCCCTGCTAACTTACAACACTCTCCTTAAATACTTTGATTCATTTGTATAGCCCGGTTTTTCTTTTCAGAGCTGGTTGAAAGTATACGCGATTTTACAATCCCCAAAGACGCCCAAGAGTATTAGTGATTAAGTGCCGTACAGATTCGTCACAAGTTGCTTGCGTAAAATGTGAAGCGGGCAGCCAGCTAAGTGTCTTGAAAGAGGCAATAAAGAGGGTGAGGCAGAGATTTGTTCGAAGTCCACGGAAGTCTATGAGAGTTGCTGCCTTAGAACTTGGAATGTCCCAGAAAACGGTGTTGAAAATTGTACGAAAAAAATTTAATTTCAAGCCGCATGATTTGCAATTGATACAACAAATAACACAGAATGACAAACATTTATGCAGCAGCATGAACTATTGATAGAGTAATGATACAAAATGTATAAAACGAATTGGATTACAGACTGGACGTATGCGGTGTAACAAGAGGGTCACCATCGAAAATTAGTAATAGAAAAAAAACATGGTATATTTCTCTTTGTTTTCATGTATCACTTATTGTAATGTGTGGGTAATATGATTTCTTAAAATCGGGTCATTCATTTGCATTCACCCTGTATACTTATAAAATAATTTAAAAATATTAAATTACAAATAAAAAGTTATTTAATCCGTTCAGGACCACGATCACATATATGTGATCAAGCGTTTCTTCCTCCACGGCCCACGGTAGCATATATGTGATTGAGCTTTCCCTGCTCGTAGGTTCATGATCACACTGGTGTGATCAAAGTTGGGAAGGTTTTTATATTAATTTTTACAAGCCCCCTAGATGGCGGTTAAAAACCGTTATTTTTTCGAATAACATTTCGAAAAACTTTGAACTTCCATATATGCTTTCGGTTCCGTGTTTTTTTTATTATTAGATCCGAGATATTTATGAATATAAACAACTGCAAATGTTTAGATTTTTCGAGAGAATCATTCTTGATCTATTGCACTATGGATTTCTCTGTTTATATTTTGAATAAGTTGGTTTGGTTCTCTAATATTTTCTATATCCTTATGTAAGTATATGGGATTTTTGTCATTTTTTTTAAAGTGTATGTGTAATTTGTCTTTATTAAAATGAAAGCGTTTTCTTTAAAATCCGCAATTGTTTTTTTAAATATAGCGAAAAATTTTGTACTCTATACTCGGATATTATCAATGATTTAAATTGCTAGTTTTAGCGTATTTGATTGCACTTAAAACTTAACATGAATTTTTAAAGGAAATTAGGCTTAACAGAGAAAATTGTCTAGTCCCGTGCATGCGAATCCTCTCCGAGCGTACGGGCCTTGGGAAACGCTTCTTTCTCATTCCGCTGATCCTGGGGTTAAATGCATTTTTTATGCTAAAAACAAAGAAAAAATAACACATTTTCTTTATGGGGTCTCAGGGGTGTTAAATTGCTCTAGAGGTCTTAAAATATAAACGATTTTCAAACGCGTATAATTCTTTTAAATTTAAATTAAATGATTCGAATCTTTTACGTATTGTTTAAAATAGAATGGGGCTTCAGACAAGTATAAAATGTTCAAAATATAATAATAATTTTAAAAGTCATAAGCATATGAAAATTATATAATAAATATTAAGTATTTTTTGCTTTGCGCAGGCTATTTTCTAAAATAGTAGCCTCTGATGTATAAAACTTTACATAATTATACAATGCATCATACTCTTTAAACCCTACCTAATTTTAGTATTATATATCTTTTGTATTTCAAAATATTTGTAAAATATTGAAATTTTTTAAATATTTTTTAAAAATGTATAGTTTTTATTTATTAAAATATGTAAGTTATTATTCTATTTATATAAAAGTAGCTACAAAGTATTAGGAATACATTTGTCTTTATAATTCAACTTATAGCTAGTAATTAAACCTACTCTTTTTAGAAAATAGCATGCGTGACGTAAAACTTAATAAATATTTCTTATAGAAAAGTTTCTTATTTTTATATGCTTATTATTTTTAAAATTATGATTATATTTTAAATATTTTATACTTTTCTGAAGCCCCATTCCTTTATAAGTAATGTGTAAAAAATTCGAATTATTTAACTTAAATTTAAAGAAATTATACCTGTTTAAAAATTGTTTATATTTTCAGACCTCCAGAGAAATTTAACACCCCTGTGACCCCTTATGGAAAATGCTTTGTGGATAATAATATTGACTTACAAACGTATATAGCTATAACTTCTACAGTGCGGTTGAACGAAAACCCTTGAAAAATTCACATTGTTTTCAGAGTTACGATCAATTTTGAAATAATAACCGGTTATTTTTATAAAACTTTTTTCCTCTGCTCTGATATAATAAAATATAAATAAAGCCATTTCAGAGTTATATAATTAAGAAACCCTAATTCAGGCTGTGTATAGAAATTTTAACCCTATATAGGCAAAATATTATCATTACGGAAGAATTTTCCATAAAAAGAAAATGTTGTGAATATACAGTAGAACCCCTTTTTGTGCGTTCTTTTTTATGCGATTTTATTTTTGTACGATTTTTTTTGTGCGGTCTTTTTTTTTATGCGGTGTATGAATTTCAACGGTTTTGGAGCTACTGTAATGTTCTCTGTCAGTGTACAAAAATGCACTTTAAGACGCTCTGTTCATTGGTAATAAACATTCTCTCAACAATGCACGTTCCATTGCTTTTTCGCAACGCAATAGCAGCATCCGTATGTAAATACACTCTGTCGCAAAAATATATGCACCCAGAAGAAATCAAGCTACAATCACGAAACTCGGCAAGAATGTAGTCTGGTAAGAGATATGCAAATGATTAAAATTTCGAAGCCAATGAGACAAGGCTAAGTGTGCTATGCGCATATTAGTTACGCAACTGGGAGAGTTTAAAAGCATGAGTACGAGCGCCGTACGGCTATCCAAACGAATCTGATGACTTTGATAGACAATATTGAGACTTAGGATGCCTCTAAGACGTAACCGGCGGCAGTACGAGCAGCTGACGGACTTTGATAGGGCCGTATTAAGGCCTCAGAGAAGCAGGTTAGTCGAATAGACGTATCGGCCGCTACCTCGGTCGGAGCGATATGGTAGTTGCTCGGTGTTGGCAACAGTGGATCACAGAAGGTAGAGTGTACCGTCGCGGAGGGTCAGGACGTCCCAGGAACACAAATGATCGCGAGGATCGTGCAATCAGAAGAGTGGCCACTTCGGCACCAACAACGTCGCTAGCATCGATTCAACGCCACTTACCTCCTTCCAGACATCCAGTGCCATCAAGAGAAACCATAAGGAGACGACTGACCGAAGTTGGCTTGAGGAGCCGATGTCCGCTAAGACGCTTACCACTGACCCCACATCATAGGCAGTGTCGACTGGATTTTTGCCGACCTCGGGCAACTTGGAGTGTGACAGACTGGATACGTGTCATCTTCAGTGATGAATCCCGATTCAGTCTCAGTGCTGATTACCACCGCACACGTGTCTGGAGGCGCACCGGCCAGCGGTCCGATCCGGCATTTATTGTCGAGCGGCATACAGCAATTTCACAAGGTGTGACAGTGTGGGGAGCAATTTCTTGGGACACACGATCATCTTTAGTGGTCCTTCAAGGCACTTTGACAGCTCGCAGATACGTGGACGATATTTTAACGCCGATTGTGCTACCCATGCTATCAAGTCGCCCAGGTGCCATTTATCAACAAGATAATGCTCGTCCACATACTGCGCGACTCTCCCAACAATGTCTTCAAGGATATGACGTCCTACCATGGCCTGCCAGGTCACCAGCTCTTTCGCCAATAGAGCATGTCTGCGACGCGCTGGGAAGGCAACTGCAGCCGTCCCGAGATACAGGAGAATTAACTGCGCAGATGCAAAGACTATGGCAGGATCTTCCACAGGGTGTCATAAGTGATCTAATTAAATCGATGCCACGCCGAATTTCGGCTTGTATAGCTGCCAGAGGTGGCTTTACTACTTACTGATTTTTAACCTTTTGCAAGCTGTAACCGCTTAATAAAATGATATTTTGTTCTGAATTTTTAATCATTTGTTTATTTTCATATACACTACATGCATACCAAATTTCGTGAATGTAGCTCAATTTCTTCTGGGTGCATATATTTTTTGCGACAGAGTGTATATGGGATTTTTGTCATTTTTGTAAAGTGTATGTGTAATTTGTCTTTAGTAAAATGAAAACGTTTTCTTTAAAATTCACAATTGTTTTTTTAAATATAGCGAAAATATTTGTACTCTATACCCGGATATTATCAATGATTGCTTAATGGAAGACGAAACTTTCATTGATAGTGACATTATATCAATAATTTGATGGATTATGAAGACGGAAATAAAGAACCGGATTCTTTGAGAGCGGATGCAATACATGCTAAGATTCAGCTTTCCAACAAATCGGAAAAGTATTTTCTTAATATAGATACCAATTCCGAAAGGAGTTTGAAATTCCAAAAAGTGCTTCGATCATGCATATCTGTTTGTCGTGACATTTACAAGCAACTGACCATCGTCACAAAAACTTATCTCTTACTTTATGGTGCCAAAAATAAATCAATTTAAATTTGATCCTTAAGTGACGAAAGTGATTTTGAACTAGTTTATCACAAGAAGATGCGCGATTTGGATTACGATGAGTAGCAGTGAATTATGTATGCGCAATTTCTCCATGTATACTGTGATAAACGAGCTATCACGTTTATCGGTGTTTAGGGTTAGAAGAAAGATCAGCCATAGTCAATACAATTCTAGTTTATTGTTCTTTCTCTTAATTTAACAACTCTGGTTAGGAAATTCCCACTTCTAAGTATAGAAGCAATTATACACGACAGGAAGGATACTTAATGTTTAATCATAATTTATTTAACTTACTCTTGAAACGCGTTGGTTATCTACAGTCTAATCTACCATAATTCTATTCTCAGTTGTTCAACCTCCGGTCGTTATTATTCAATTCTAACTTTATTGACTGAATCGTCAATTAAAAATCTTGGATTATTTAGTAATTAATCGTCAAAAGTAACTCTCAGTTACTTTCCTCTAACCACTAACTTCGCGTGCCTAAAGGTTAATGCTTAAATATAACTCTTCATTTACATAAACCGTGTCTTCTTTGGAAGAAAGTTTTCCATAGAACAACATCTAAAAGTAAGCAATTTACCCCAAGAGGATTAGTGAAGGCTCGCGGATAGACCCGTTACAATACAATGATAAATTTATTGTTTTGAAAATGTTTCCATGTGAAATTTAATTTTTTTGTAAGTACTTTCTCAAATTTCTTAAATAATTGAGACGTATTTTTTAAGTGTGACTTTTTTTATGCTATCCCCTTCCACCGCATAAAAAAGTTTTTTGTAGAATGTCAACAAAATTGTTTGTTATATGTAACTCCTTATGAAATTTTCGAATATTTTTTGTGCGATTGTTCCTATCTAGTGCACAAAACAGCTTTAACTGTATATGTCTTTTTTTTTCTTTATTTTTAGCAAAAAATTACATTTAGGGAATTTTTTATTAATATAAGTGTCTTCAAATAATTTTATATGTATATTCTAATTCAGGTGACACAAAATATAAAAAAAATATTCTCTTATACGTTTTTGCGATGTTACGGTTCCGAACAAGTCAGATACATTAAGACTTTTAACTCAAGCACAAAAGGAATACATACATTCACTTACGAATCCAGAAATAATTACTATCTTAAAAGAAATGAATTCTAAGTGTCGTTTAATTCCGTGTAAATTTGAGGAATTTTGGAAAATTTTTAAAGCCAACATAAAGGGGTTGGCTTATAAAAGGTCTGGCATTTAAATTCCCGGACATCCCTAGCCGTTAGGCTTGGCGTGAAGGAATGGAAAGGGAATATAGTTGACTTTGATATTTTCTTCGGCTGGTGGAACGTTAGTCCATCCCTCTATATAATTTAGTTTGTTTTTTTTTTCTTTGTTTGAGTATAACATTGTCGTGTCAAAGTATCGCGATCATGATCAACTTAAAAATCGAGTTGCATATAAGAAATTCCTTGTGAAATAAAAAAAATCCCCTCCAACTTAATGTTTAAAATTGTTAAAACAAGTATTTGGAGGTAACTGCATTGCACGCGGTCAAATGTTTTAGTGGAACAAACGGTTTTGGAAGGCTGGAAAGTTTTGCAAGATGACACAGGTCGACTAGAACGTTTATAATAAAAAATGATGAAAACTAAAAAGAATTAATGAAATCGTTCGAAAAGACCGACGTTTGGGTGTTTGAATGATGTCAGATATTACGAACATTGACACTTAGGCAATGAGAAAAAGTTTGGCTGAGAATTTACAAATAATGAAAGTTTGCGTAAGACTGGTACCGAAAAACTTGATCAAGATAACGCCCAGGTGCACATTGCACTTTCTGCAAAACATTTCTCCGCGGCCAAACACATTATTGTACTCGAGAATCCACCGTACTCACAAGATCTCGCCCCATACGATTTCCACCTGTTTCAAATAAAAAATGCATTGAAGTGAACACATTTTTAATCTGTTGCCGAGGTGAAGGTATGAACTATAGACTTACTGAAGATAGTAATACCTAATGAATCGCAACACTGTTTTGAACAGTGGGGGAGGGGAATACGTTGAAGGAGATTAAAAAGTATTTTCACATTGTTTTCAATAAAGCGAATTTTGTAGACCAATATGGTTATTTAATTGTCTCAATGGTATATGTATCCGTTAATCTCAGGGAAAAAATAGTTTAAAAAGAACGTATCTTTTAACAATTTCCGATAGCCTTGCCCACGCCATTTTAATTATTTAATTTGATATGAATGGAATTTTTTTATTAAATAAAGAAAGCATGCCGCATAAAACCAAAGTTACTGTGAGAATCCGAGATTCCAAATTGTTAGTAAAATCCACATTCATTGGGGCATCTGAACTTGTAGTTTGAAATTAACCGTATATGAATTTCTCTTCCTCGTCATTTTCGAAACAAAAAAAAATGGTAGAAAAAAACTAACACAGCGTATGTACAAAATAAAAATGAAATGGAAAGAATGTGCTAACTTCAGATAGGGTTGTAAAAAATAAAACTATCGTCGTTGGGGATTGGCGTTTTAACTTACAGAAATTTGATTGGAAAATGTTCCATCCGCTTGATAACATTTTCTCTCTCACGGTGAAATGTTTAAATATCATATGATTATTAATATTTTTTAATTCGGCTTAAATACGAGTTTTGAATTTTGGGTAAATTTTTAAAGGAAAAACACACTTTCAACTTACACACGGATTGGTTTATATGCAGAAATATACGGTAGTAAGTTTTATGAAATATTGCATGCTAAAAACTTTGAAAAATATTAAAATTAATGTTTTACATTCTGTTACAATTTCATTTAAGTGAACTGAAAGAATTCTTATGTACTATCCTATAGCCCCCCTCTTCTATTCTACATCTCTATTTGGTTTCTGTTCCTGAAAAAAAAAGAGTTTACCTTAAACATTTATAATTTTAGTACTTCTTAGAATGTTTAATATTTGAAAACCAAGAAATAAAAGTCAATTAAAAAAGTTACCTTAATTTGTATTTAAATTGTGTGTGTGCGTGTTTTTTGTCACACCAAGTTATTCCGAACAAACGATTACAAATCAGTGATCACGCATTCCAACTAAAATCTTGAAATGTATAAGCTTCCTCGAAGGTCGGGGACGTCTTAAAAAAACTTTGAGGCCCTGGGCCCCTATTCAAAAGTGACAGTGACCTGACATTTTTAAAAGTATACACTATATAACATGCATTGTCAAATACTCACACAAACGGTAATTTGAAATAAATAAATGTGCACGATTCACAATCTCAAACCCTAGACCCAAACCAGCTTGACCGATGACCACATTTCAACAAAATGAGGTGGTTGCGGTAGTCTAGGGGTCAAGGTAACGAACTTGTGTCCTGCGTGTTATAAGTTCGAGCCTAGTACCACTGAAAACCCTTCCGTGTAGGGGAGTGATGCACGTTAAATCTATCAAGATCTCAAACTTCCTCCCATTGGTGTGGTGTGGTAGTTAGGAGAGGGGGTGCCAGCTCAGGTCTCGTCTTCGTCACTTGAACATGGTTCAAAATTACGAGGTTCGCTGCTAAATACCTTCAAGTAGTTGAACAGTGTGACACTCACACAACTAAGTGAGGTGAATGATTGTTTATGGTATTAGGCCTAGACAGGGACAACGGTCATCGCATGATAATACAGACTTGCCACTTTTGCCTGTTGGCATGCAGTTTGAAATTTCCTGTTTTTCAGAAAATATTTATGGGAATAATATTTGACCACATATTAAAATTATCCGGATCATGATCTGATTAAGATAAATCGAGAATGGAACGAGGCCCCTATCGAGTGCGAGTCGCTGGGCCTGGGTCCAGTTGGCCCACGCCATAAGACTTCCCTTACCGAAGGTAAAGAAATTTGAGTGCAGTCTCAAAAAATGAAAAACGTGAAAAACGTATGCATAAATAAAAATTTTGCTCCTTATTTCCTCAGAAAGTGCAAAAGAATTGAACGATGTTTAAGCCCTTTAGTACTTGCTTGCAAATTTTGTTGTCCTAGAAATAAAATTTTTTCTGATCCTCAACATCCCCGAACGGATTAAAAGTTTGCTCAAATAGTGCACCATATCCTTTTTTTATGCTTTGATATATGTTTGTAGAATCTAAGGGAAAATTTAGGAGACAAATAGTATAAGATATTCACGAACCTCAATTTAATATCCGAACACTGAAGATGATAACGGAGACAATAACACAATATAGTTTTGATAGGATATAAACAATTTTTGAAGCAATCATTCCATTGGGGAAAAATATTCTTTTCCGGATTTGTGTGACTGAGGTTATAAAGAATAGGAATGCAATTCCGTTTTTATTGTTTTCCATAGGATGACTTCGAAAAAACGTCCCGGAAAGGGACCGTTGTTATCCTGATGTGTTCCCTGATCTTCCTTTTCTTTTCATTCGGCTCCATTTTCCCATTGTGCAGATTCCAGTAACAAGTTTTTGAAAAAATATTTATTTCATAATATACTATTCTAGATTTTGAAAGGATGAAAATTTTGTCTTGAATATTTACGTGCGTGAACGGTGTTATTATTTTATAAGCTATTTATAAAAGAAAATTTCAATACATTCACTTCTTCTGCAGCTGAACTCCAAATCATAAAAAATAATTTGAATTTTATCCCCTACGCCAGGGGTGTAAAACTTGCGGTCCACAACGAACATTTTTATGGGTCGGTCAATACATCGAAACACAATAATATATAATCTTTGGGGAAAACAACTTACGTGCAGCATGACTAAGTCAAGTTTAGATGATACTGCATCGTATCACTAACTCATAGAAAAACATTTCAAATCTCGGAACTGAATTTGAAACAAGATTTAAAGATTTTAATTCTTTAGAAGACACATTGTGAGGGGCTCACGCGTTTTTTCATTAACATATCCTTTTGGGTTCTTTGGGGCAGAATGAATGGTAATTCTTTTCAACCAACCAAAGAAGTAAAGCGTGAAAGAAAGATGCAAATTAGGAAGCTTTTAAATGACAGAATTTTAGAGTAAGCCGGGTGGCATTTTGGGAAAATTATGATAGTCCATATTTCAAGTGTAAAGAGGTTTTGAGAGGTTAATTGACAACTAACAGAAGTTACCCGTGACAGAGAGCCCTTAGGTCAAGGTGCATACCATTGCACGCCAGTGAACCGCAACTTCAACTAGGATCAGTTTGATTGATACTTTGATCGACATTAAGGTAGGAATGTCTATTTAAATATTCGAATCTGTGATTGCATTGGAATTAAGCTTAGACGAGTTAGTTATTGATAGTGGTCCGAGTTACGTTATTTCGGTATTATATATTGTGTGTTTAGCCACCGTAGATTCTCTCACATATCATATTATTATCTAATCTGTTAAAGATTTAAATAAGATCTTAATAAAGTCATATTGAGATCATGGCAGCTTCTAGTTCTTCATTTATTCCTACACCTCTAGCTCACGCTGATACTCTAGGAGAAGGGCGCCCTTACAACACATTCTTTTTTTCAATTTTCTTAATAAACATAGATTCAGTACCCAGCCATATATAAATAGAGGTGACGCAGAGCGACTCAAATATAAACCGCAAGCCTGATTATCCCGAGTTATCTAGAGTTCATACATATTGCAGTTAATTATTATCCCGAGAAAACTCGGGTGAAGCAGAATTTGTCAGTATAATTTGTTTTGTCACGGTTTTACTCAGCCTTCAGGAAATGAAAGGAGATATTCAGCTTCGATTGGCAGTTAGCAGAGGTTTGTTGGTTTCGAAAATCTTTTGCAGGGACAGGTCTAGTGTTTTCCTTATTGTACAGTACACGTTAGCTTGTGGTTTAGTCATGCAAAGGGTGTTTTTTAGAGGTATAGAAATTTAAATTGCAATAAAACAACGATGTATTATTCGATTGACATGAATTTTTTTTATTCGAAAGATAATCTTGTGGCATTACATTTTAAATATGATTTCTGGCATAGAACTGCCACGGCTGGCTCGGATGTAGTCCAATCTGGACGTCCAATTTTCGATGACTTTTTCCAACATTTGTGGCCGTTTATCGGCAATAACACGGCGAATGTTGTCTTCCAAATGGTCAAGCGTTTGTGGCTTATCCGCATAGACCAATGACTTTACATAGCCCCACAGAAAATAGTCTAGCGGTGTTAAATCACAAGATCTTGGAGGCCAATTCACAGGTCCAAAACGCGAAATTAGGCGGTCACCAAACGTGTCTTTCAAAAAATCGATTGTGGCACGAGCTGTGTGATATGTTGCGCCGTCTTGTTGGAACCACAGCTCCTGGACATCATGATTGTTCAATTCAGGAATGAAAAGTTAGTAATCATGGCTCTATACCGATCACCAGTGATTGTAACATTGTGGCCTTCATCGTTTTTGAAGAAGGATTCCACCAGCCCATAAAGCGCACCAAACAGTCAGTTTTTCTGGATGTAACGGTGTTTCGACATACACTTGTGGATTAGCTTCACTCCAAATGCGGCAGTTTTGTTTATTGACGTAGCCATTCAACCAGAAGTGCGCTTCATCGCTAAACAAGATTCGCTTATGAAAATCGGGAACAACGGCAATCTCGTTTTGGGCCCATTCGACGAATCTACGCCTTGCTTGGTGATCGTTTTGATGAATTGCCAAACCAAACTGAGAATAAATCACTTGACAACTGTTAAATCGGTCACCATCTTGGAAAGTAATGCCAACTTAAACTTCTATACCTGGAAAAAAATCGGGTGGGGCTGTGCTGGGGCACACAGCCGTTGGTTTTCACGTGAAACGTCTATGTTAGCGAATCGCTTTTAAAGTAAAAGATTGAAATAAATAAAAACAGGACTGACGGTGTTTTAAGTATTTTAATAAAAAAGAACAGATACATAATAGAAACATAAATTATTATTACAATTAATATTCGACAACGATTTTATTTAACATAGGTCAGTGATATGTGAATTAAGAAACATACGGCATAATGTCAACATTAATATTTCTGGTGAATGTACAGGCTATAGTGGTATTGCCTAATGTTGTCGGTGATGTTTGTACGTAGTTAAGGCCGAATTCATTCCTCATAAACTCAACAAGATAGCTGTTCTGTTGTGGATCGTAATTGAAATCGCCGCATAGAACGATTGGAGTCTCCAAGTCTGGCTGAGAGTTCGGTATTAATTTTGTTAAGTTTGCTGAATATGGCAGGAGTGATTGATAAAGACATAGCTTAACAGCTTCAGCCGACGCCTTAGGATGTATATATACGGCACCGAGGATAAACAGCGTAAGATCTTCGACTTTAACGTCCACCAAGCATATGTCGCCGACATTATGTTTTCTCAAGACTGAGTTTCCGCATGACTTGTTGGCATTTACTATGATTTCGCTACAGTTCGTGGAGCTTTGTAGGTTTCTGTAGATTGCAGAACCTCCGGCTGCAGAAACTCGCACCGGCAATTCAGATGAGGTAGACTGACAATGTGTACGATGTTCAAGTGCGGTGTTATTACTTGCTCTTAGTTCGAAGCCATTGATCATCACAGTGTTCGCGCAATTCATCCAAGTCTCGCTAATTACCATATAATCGAAGTTCATCAATATATTATCGCTTTCAATATCTCCTGCATGGGCCACCAAACTTTGTGCATTGAAAGCAGATTCGATCAAAATTAATTGCCGTCGTCGATGTAGGTAGCCACCCTGGTCTTCATTGCGTTCGGCTAGAACGTCTCGCTTACAGAAGGCTCTTGCTTGCATTGACAACGTGGGAAGGCGATGATTGGCCATCCGATCGTACTCGTCGCGAATATCTTTCACCGTTGGCGCCGTGCTGCCTCGCCCGTGATAAAATTTAAAATCGTCTTTATCATTGGTGAGATACAGACCGTCAATCGATGTTACTCTACTCAGCGCAACGTACACAAGCTGTATCTGTTGTGACTTATCGTAGTTGAAACCGACTTCGTCGAATGTGCCACCTTGCGACTTATGAATGATGATCGCGCTTGCGGACACAACCGGAAATTGGTTACGTCTACACTTGATATTCCCACCGAGCGGTATGTTGGCGGCTCTGGTCACAATAGGTGTCCACTTTAAATCTAACACATCACGTTTGCACATAACGTGGGGCTTCGCTTTTACTCTACATAGTTGGCCCATGCTTGGATTTAGAACCTCCAGCCAAAGGCGCACTCTCTTCCGAATTCTTGTTGCGGTTGACGGCTGAGGTTCAACATCTACTTCTGTCGTTCCATAGATTGTCACCTGTTAGTCTTCAGTGAGATATTCTATATACTTAAGCGTACCGATTGCGCCATTCACTAGTCCATCTTCAACATCTAAGTTCATAGTAATCATATATGGATAACCGACAGCTAGTTTTAAACTGTACGGCAAGCCGTCCGACTCTACGACGCTCATTTTGTGCAAGTTGCGGCGAGCAGTCGCGACCTCCGTCAGCGTATTAGAGCCAATCATCTTGTCGTCTGCAATATTTTCGAACTCAGGTATGAAAGCGTTGTTGTTATATGCGTCAACGTCGTGGTTGCGATGAAAGAGGCGAACAGTCACGGGTACGTTTACTTTACACCAAGCTCTACTTCTCAAGCGTGATTCGATCAGAGCAATTTGCTCGGTACCGAGTCTCTCACCGTTACCGATTTTCGTGAGTATTTCCGAGAAGGTGGAATCCCTTTGTCTCATTACCTGTTCGAGTGGATAGTAGTCGAGCGATTGCCACAGATCGAGTTTCGCGGCCCTTTGTAGACCGGTGAAGCATTTACGGGCGGTAACTGATGAAGATCTCCGCAGAAGATGATGTTAAGATTGTCAAACGGTTGGTCGTGTACACCAGTGATCTCTTGCAAGCGCAGGTTTATTTTATGTAGCACATCGCATCCAATCATGCTCACTTCGCCGATTATGATGCATTTCACACCAATGAATGTACTTCTGTAATTTTGAAGCACCTTTCTTTCCATAGTGCCGATACGTCTTGATTGAGTCGCGGCGTCGGCTTTGCGACGTTCCTGAAACCGTCTCGCTCGCTCGGCGCCGGACATTGGGGTACCTGTGTGTAGCCCATAGCCCCCTCTTTCGAACGATAGCCGTGATTTATATTTCTGGCTGGCTCTTGCACGAGCTGAGGCTGACATAGCAAATGTTTATATATTTTTTTATCACTTTTTGGTTATTTTTAATATAAATACTGTCCAAATTACACTTATTTTTGTATGAATCAATCGGTTTCAATAATCTTGATAAACACACGAAAGAATCACCGCGCTATCAAGTCGGAGTCACGAGTTACACTGAATGGAAACGAGCGAGGGCGCCGGTTTCGCGCAGTTAACGCAGTACCCCTCCCCCACCGCCCCAGACCCGGACTCAAGGTCATAACAGCGAGCTGACTATATAAGTGAAATATTCACACCACATTTTTGTTTCTAGGACTAATACTTTTGTAATTATTAAGGTACGATGATATAGAACTTTTCGTTACGGTCCACTTTTTGAACCTGGTACCCGTACGTTTCGGTGCGATTTTAAAGCCGTTTCACGTCAAAAACACTCATTATATGTATTTAATAGTGGAGACTGTTTTGGTGCTATCCTCTTTGTTGCAGCTTCCCACCAGGTGGAACTATAGCATATCAACTTCTGCACCGTTAATAAAACGCCAAGTTGCCAACAGAGGCGCTAAAAATAATTTCAGCTTGACTCTATCGCCAACATTTTGCTATGTTTCTGTTTAATCGCCATTATAATGTAAGGAACGGAGTTGCTTGCGGATAGTACAATTTCAACGTAAAATAAATACTAATAGAAAGTAACATAAACGTATTACACATCCAGTTATAAATTATTTACTCTATTTTAAGCGTTCGTTACACAAATTGTGTAGTAATGTGTTACTTTTGCCGAGCAGAGATCAGCTTAAGAAGGTGGTTTCAAAAACTGACCCACAAGAGAGTTAAGGGATGTTGTAAATGAAAAAATCATTTTTATCAACTATTATATCTACAGACTTAAAATTTAAAAAGTATGGTGTTTTGTTCAGCTGAGATATGCAAGAAACATTTTTTTGGTTTGTTTAATTTGCGATCCACGTAAGATTAACTCATTAAAAATTTCTTTATCCTTCAATCTGTATTGTTTGATTTTTCCATTCACCTGTGCGAAGAACGGGTATACTAGCTAGTACTTGAATATAAGATAACTGTAAGGATTGCCAAATGAAAAATGGACGTATGCGATTGTATCAGAATGGGTGCAGCTATAGCAGAGCCACCAAACAGGGACACGGTGGATGATAGGAAGTGTACACCGCATAGAATGTTTAACAAGGAAACCTGTTAGTGGTAGAAGAAATTAATCGAATGCAAAGTCGTACTGTACAAGGATACTTTCAAATCAAAACAACGTGCGGTAGTACGATTTCTGATTGCAGGAGGTGAGTTGAATGCAGAAATTTCTCGACGAATAGTGGCAGTCTATGGCGAGCACTGATCAGATCGAACGTCTTGAAATAGTTGGGGTAAAGGTTTTCGAGAAGGGCAGCAAACGATATAGTATCTACATGACAATATCTGCCCACAAGTTTCCCATGAAACCAATTCAACTTTAAAAAAATCTGGTGGGAAATGTTAGAACACCCACCGTACAGTCCAGAATTGTCATTTTGCGACTTCTTGATCTGTAGGCTACTTAAGGCAGTATTACGTTTCTATTTGGACGATGGAGTGAGGGAAAACTAGCAGGGCATTCTCAAGAGTCAACCACTTTTTTCTAGGATGAAGACATAGACCTATTGATGAAACCATAGGACCTGTGTTGCAACCACCAGAACAATTTATTTTTATTTCCAATAAAGTTATTCTTTTTACTGTACACTTTTCATTTGGGCAACCCTTATACTAAACAAAATTGTACTAACATATCATTGACATAAAATTTTGTATCTGTTTTATAAGATAATGTTGTTGAGCTATTTATGTTATTGTTTTTTTGTTTTATATGTGTTGTAATATTTTTTTTTCTTCAATATGTAAAAATCAGATTTCAGAGATTTAAATCTTTACTGATGATAACACCAAATAGTCAACCTGCTAACTTTTTCATTTATTATTCAACTAAGCTTTAAATAATTTGTTTTCCTCAAGTTTATAAGCCAAATTTAGTTTCCTCAAATAATTCTTTGTGTAAATTCTAAATCCTAAATACTTCAGAATAAATGAAAATGCAAAAATTCTTGAAGTCCCCTTAAAATAAAAAATAATAAATAATACCATCTCCCAGAATCTCAATTCTGCAGCAAAAGCAGCATTCAAATAATTTGAGAATTTATACACATTGCAGAGCTAAATTTATGATATATTCTCATACGCACTCGTGAAATATTGCCGTAAGAAATATTTCAGAGTTTACGAAATTACTGTAACCGTAGAACCGTTTCAAAATAACTATTCTTCGTAAGTTGAGAGATTTAACTTTTCTGGGGAATAAATTACATATAAACGCTCTTTTGGGAAACCTCGAAAGCCGTATACTAACCTCTCTGGTAAGATAAACATACTAGAGATTCCACAGAAAGCGGCTATTTTATATTCTACTTCGAATGATAAATCAAAATTTTACTCAACAGAACTCTCATCAACTGAAATAAAATGGCAGTTCTTAGTTTGTTGCATTAAACTCAGAAGAACACTTGCTTTTAAAGACGAGTCCATTACTAGAGGGTTATAAAGGAATCTGTTGCAGATTATTCCACTCTAATGCACAAGAATACTGTCTTTTAATGTTTCAAAAAGATTAGAGTAGTTTTGGGCTAAATATTTTTATTCGATGTTGAAAATTCTAGTCGTATGCTTTTAAAATAAATTAACTTTCAAGGTACACTCATTGCAATAAAAATTTGCGCACCAAGAAATAATTGTGGGATCGTAATGAAACTTGGCATGAAGGTACGTGTCGGGGCAGATGATTAAAAATTCAGCGTGATTGCGCATTGCGTAATGCCACTGGAGGACACTGAACGTACACCTTGGAGTATAAAACAGGTAAGCAGAGGTTGTTTGAGTGTACTTAAATCTTTTTCAAAGGAAACGCTGAGGTATACATGCTGTTACACCGCCATCGAAGGCAATATGAGCATCTGTCAGAGTTCGAGAGGAGAAGAATCATCGGAATGATGGAAGCTGGTTAATCAGCTACACGAGTAGATCGTCAAGTAAGCCGTTGTGATTTCACTGTGAGAAGGTATTGGGACCGGTGGACAGGAGAGATATCATTTACACGGCGAATGTTTTCTCGAAAAATCCGCTTTCGTCATAAACTGTGATATCAATAGATTTCTCCACTAATTTCCAAAATAATCCATAGGGTTCCCAACTCGCCAAAAATGGTCACCAACATGGTCGCTAAAGTAGCCAATATGATCGCTAAAAATGATACCCATTTGGCTCTATCGCTAAGATTTCCTAAGTTTTCATTGAATCGTCATTAAAATATAAGGATACGGTGTACGTAAATAATACGGCGTTACTTGTGAATATTACAATTTTAACACATAAAATAAATACAACATAGAGTAATATAAACGTATCACACATTCAGTTGTAACTTATTTACACAATTTTAAGACAACAAAATTTTGTAACAATAAGTTTTAAATATATATATATATATATATATATATATATATATATATATATATATATATATATATTGTATGTACTTAGGATTACTAATACAACTGAAAATAAGTCTCGTGCGTCTTAAAAGCAACGAGCACAGAAGATTAATGAAAACAAACTTCATTTTAAGAAAAACACAACCACTTTTTGAAAATTGAAAGAAAATAAAGAAGGCACAGGTGCACAAAATAGAATTCGATCCGTTTTCCACCACTTTTGGTGGAAGATACTCTTTGGTTTTATACAAATAAGAATACAACATCCTGAAAAACTGCGACACGTTTCACAGCAAAAACGTTTCAGAAATATTTCATGCTCAATAAAGTTAATTTAATTCAAGCTGTCCCTTAACACACTAACGAGAATTTTTATTGCCTCAAAAGAAAGAAAAAAAACTATTTTTCTCTAACAATGGTACTACCGTCACAGAATGGCGAATGAGTTGCTTAAAAAATTACCTTTATTTTTAGTTTCTTATATTTCTTTAAAATTATTTGTATCAGTGTAGAATTTTCCATTGCTTTTATAGTTTTAGTATCCGACTACGTTCAGAACCGTAACTTTGCAAAGGCATATAAAAGAATCAATTTTTTGATGTTTAGCATCTGTTGAATTAGAATACACGCTAGGTTCGTGTAATAATTCAATTACAAATTATGAAAAAATAGAACACAATAATTTAATTGTCCTTCATGGTACTGCAGCGTTTCTCAAACTATGGAGTGCGCCTTCCTAGAAGACGTAATAACTCTACGAGGGGGACGCGAGCATATTGAAAAGTCGAAAACAAAAGATTATTTAACAAAATTATTAATTTACTGAAAGGAAGCAAAAAATAAATACAATCCTATATTATTAAACATAAAATACACATTTAGACTAATATAATACACTTATTAATGTATCAGTACGGCACAATATACTTTATAATTAATTTAACAGTACCGAGTTAAAAAAACGAGCCTTAATGATTACCATTGACCCCCCATATAAAACTATATACAAACATTAATACTTATCTTGATAATTTGTTCAGTTTGTAATTAACCCCTCAACTGCTGTTTGAAAGTTACGCTGTTCGTTCTTCGTGTTTTCCCCGTAGGCATGCGTATGTGATGTATTGGGGGGAAGGAATAAATATAAAAATAAATCCTTCTCAAGCACAGTCACGATCTTTTATTGCATTCCAGAGCTTTCGGAATAATTCTATGGATAGCAGAGCAGAGAAAAGATCATACTTTGGAAAGACGTATATATACGGCAGGGCAATTAATGCTTTGGCCGAGGGAGTCATTTACATACGTTGAAGGCACATAAGAGGTTAAAGTAGCATTGTAGCTTTAACGTCAAAGTATAATATTATTCAATTCAATACATTTATATTATATGGAGGGTGGGGCGCAATGAAAATTATGATTGAATATTAGATCGCAAATATTGAAAGTTTGAGAAGCACTGAGGTATTATCCTCCTGTATCCCCACACTTGTTCCAGTGTTCGTATAGCTGTTCGAAACAATCCTGGTATCCATTTCTGATAGGTCCTTCAGTTGCTTCGTCGCATTTTGGATCACCTCATCTGAATCCACAAAACGATGTTCCTGCAGTTTCATTATGAGCCATGGAAACGAATAAAAAAAATTCTCTGGTACTGAATTCGTTTCCGTATGCTTTTTTCAGCATCTCGAGCTTCTCAGGTGGTTTTCCCACCAAAACACAGAATTTGATGTCTGCACACTGCTCTAAACACAATATTGCAAAATTCAACGAAATACGCTTTGTCAGAATTGATCTGCAGCAAACGCCAACAGTAGAGGAAATGAATTCCAGATGGCGGTGTGTTTTCCTTATTAGTGCTGCCAGCCCCCGAGACAGATATTTCACCTCACTGTAAGAATGTAGGGGACCATTCCGGGAACTTTTTGACTCTAGTAGTATAAAATTGTTATAGATAGCGTATATAATCGTTTTTAGAATATTATTACAAAAAAGAAATTATTTAAAAAACACAATTTTGGGAGGGGGGGCAACGAACGAAGAAAGAATGACAAATTTTCAAAACATTCTTCTTTTACGAAAAATACTTATGTATAATAATATATAATAATAATATTTATCTATATACGTATTTATAACTTCTGTACATAGACTTAATTAGGATTTTTGAAATAAAGTCGGACCTCTAAATAACGAAGGCACTAAATCCCGAAAAAAGTTCGTTATGTTGCGGTGTGATATCAATATAAAAACAGTTGTAGCCAGCACGCGAAGACTATCGTTTTGGCGTGATCGCTAAGATACTCGTTTTCGGAACAGAACGTGCTCAGATCGAATCTTCCTTCCTTCATTGGTGACCCTGGCCATGAAAACAGAACCGCAACCTTCACTCACAGCAGTCGTGGCGTTATCTATCCACCGCAAAAGCAACCAAGCCGTCCGACACATGACGCAATTAAGTCGTCACACAAAGCCGTCTTACAGTTAACGCAATTAAGCCGTCACGCACGAATGACGCAACCCACAAAGTGATGCAACTGCTCACACGCTCGCCACGAATATAGTATCGTTTGTTCGCCTGTTCACCGAATCACTGGCATGGGGTAGTTTGGCGGTATAATACCAATATAAAATCAGTTGTAGCCAGCACGCAAAGATGATCGTTTTGGCGTGATCGCTAAGATACTCGACTTTGGAACAGAAGTTACTCAGATCGAGTCTTTCTGCCTTCAGTTATATGGAAAATTCGTTAAATAGAGATTCAACATTTAATATACTTTAAAAACCACATATAACAAATTTTAAATTCATAAACATTAAATATATTTTTAAAAAAAGTAATTATTCGCACTTTTTTAATGGTAATATCTATTCATTTTAAATAGCTTACCAATCAAAAAAAATCTGCAAGGAAAATATGAGGAAGAAACATTGTCCAGGAATACACTTTTTATTTTCAATTTTAAAAAATAATTTTATGTTAAAACTGATGAATTTTTTAATATTTTCTAATTGTAAGCCTACGAGTGATTTTAAATGTACATTATTTTATAACGAGTCATTTTAAACATACACTAACACGTGCTTTCTCAAATTTAATTGCTCATAAAATCTGTTAATTTTATTCGAATTTTTTATTTGAAAAATTAAGACCATTTAATTTCTCTAGGTGAGTTAGGCAACTAATAAAACCAGCAAAGACCCTTGATCACTATAAAATGTGCTACAAGAGAGAAAAATTTGAAAAATACTCTAAAATACTTTAAAAATAGGGTGACAAAAAATCGAATCGCTTGAGAAAAAGTTCGTAAAATAGAAAATGCACTTCACTATTGGGAGGTCATTTTACAAAGAAAACAGTAAAATGTTCTTGGTTCCAGGAAAAAGTTCACAAAACAGAGAAATTCGTAAAAGAGAGGTTAGTTACACATCAAGACAAGAGATTCGATTATATGAGGTTTCTACTGTATATCTTTTACAAGTGAATTTATTCCTATTTTAATATCAGTACTGAAAAGTCCTGAAAATAAAAGGAATCTTCAACAATTCTATTTCAAGCTCTGTACAGAAGTGTTAGTTACATGTAGGTAAAATATTATTATTACGAAAGCATATTTCATACAAGAGTAGAATGTTTTGAAAATATGCCATTGTTTCTTCCTTTTTTTTTAAAGTCCAGTGGCTGAGTGGTTAAATATCGCGCTTCCACGCCACAGGGTGGCTGCGGTAGCCGAGTGGTATAGGTATCGGATCGTGGCTTGCCTTGTAACGAGTTCGAGCTCAGTACCACTAAAGACCCGCCGTGTAGGGCAGCGATGCACGTTAAATCTGTCGAAAGCTGAAACGTCCTCCCGTTGGAGTGGTAGTTAGGAGAGGGGGTTGCCAGCTCAGGTGTCGTCCACGTCACTTGACCATGGTTCAAAATTACGTGGTCCGTCGCCAAAAGCCCTCGTGTAGCTGAACAGTGCGACGTTAATATTTAATCAGTCAGTCAATCAATCAATCAATCCACGCCACAGGTCCAGGATTCAAATCCCAGACTAGGCAAGGTCGACTCAGCCTTTCAGCCCTTCAATGGGTCGATAAATGGGTACCTAGATTGCTTGGGAACTGATCATTGGGTGTTTTGAGTCATACTGACCACTTGATAGAAACATTTGCACATGCACCCCAGCACCTAAGGTCACGTAAACTGAGATAGGCCTTAGTCCTCATGGACTTTAGCACAACTGAGTTCAGTTCATTTCAGTTCCTTCATTTTTTGCCAAAAATTTACATTTAAATTTTTTTCTTGTAATAATCTACTTACAGAAGATTTTTAATTTCTATTCCAATTTCACTGACACAAAGATCATTCATTTATACGCCCTTTCAAAATCACGGTTTCCAACGTAGTCAGTACAAATTGACTGTGATTGAACCGGTCTTTACTTCTTAACTCTCTCTTTACCGGTGTTTTGGAATGTATTTACTTCTTTCCTGAGAAGTGGATAGATACCTTCTAGCGGAGTGTTCCCCTTGAAGGGAACACTCTTGAGTGAGAAATTGATTTTCCTCAATAAATAAGAGAAAAGCGACTTCACTGCTTCACGTTGATAGAATTTTTCTATAAGAGGATTTGTGAATTTCGGCTTTATACTCTGTCCCAGAAGGGTATGGGAGATTCTTTCATTCAATTTTAATCTCCACGCAAAGTTACACTTTCATTTGGATCTCTCTCTTTGATTAAGTAACTTACTTAAGTTGTGTGTGTGTGTTACGTTTTTCATCGTGCATATTTGACTGAATATAATAATGTGGACGGTATGATATGGTTGATGTATTTGACGTTGCAAATGTAGAAATAGTTCCTTTTGCTTTCGTAACTCCTCCCGAATTCGAAGCCCCCTCCTAATAATCCAGTTGATTAGAAACACAAAAGCAAAGAGTGTATCTACTTGAGCAACATATTTCCTACGATCAAAAATAGAGCCTTAATCGAACAAACTAATCGTGTTCTTTTTAACTTTGATTTCATCATTCCATTAGGCTTAACAGGTTGATTTAGGTAAATGTATCCACATACTAGAAATACTTTTCCAATGCGAGAAATAAACAGAATGAAACAGAGGAAAAATTGTTCTAAAATGGATTGTTTTTAAGAACACAGTCAAGCATTAAATCCGCAAATATTCTAATTTTGTGCGTAATTACTTTGTTACGAGACAAAGCTAATGTAATAGGATATAAATAATTATTTCCATCAGAACTGAAATGAAATGAAAGCATTTCTCTTTTCGGTTTATCTTTAATGTCAAAGACTTGGAGAAAATGAGTTCGTAAATAAATTAAGCTGACTCGTTCTCTTTCTATTTCGGAAAATGTATCTTAATGTTCATTGATTTTTATTCCATTTTGTAAGCCATTAATATTACTTTCTTATTGACACTGGGTATAGCAGCCGACAAACTTTTTAAGCGATGTTTCCTTCAAAGCGAACAGATTATTCGACTTAAATTATAATGCTTTTACGGTCTTTGATTTCATTACAGAGACATATTCTGTGTCTTGATTATTTACTCTATGAATGAATTAATTTGCTGTTTGATGCATCTGATCGCAAATAAGCTATAATCTTTGGAATAATAAACATTCAATCATTTTGCTTTGGTTTATTTTATTTACTTGTATTCCTTTCTTCATGCCTTCATAAATATATATAATGTATTATTTGTAAAATAAAAAAATGCAATAATATTTAAAAGAATACAGGGTGATTATATTTGAAGTTCCCTTTTCAAAATGCTATAAAACAAGAACCACTGTTCAAAATTACTTCTAACTTGAACTGAATGTACTTGAAAGGTAGAAACTGTATCATTGTTGCTTTATATGCAGTTTTTGTCCCGAAGACAGTTAAAAACCGACTTTTATCATTCAGTATAGTACGACCTTGCTATGATAGATGGACTTTTTTTTCACTAACTGTTCAACAACTATTGAATGACTTGGAGGTCATTTTTTACGTCAAAAAACCAAAACAATCATGCATATTGAACTGCACAATTGGTTTAATGTGCAACTCATGCCGAAACCATCGTAATTCGATTCAAAATGCCACTGGTAACCGAATCCACTTCCGGAATCCACTTCCACTTACAGCGCTATCTGTTGGTACACTTTGAAACTTTTTCTCTTATGCCAAACCATTTTCTTCTTTTCCTGTATATTTATTCAATTGAAATTAGAGGTCATTCTGACCATTGTTCTTTTTTTACGGCATTTTGACCCAAGAACTTTAATTATAATCCCTTCGTATTTTAGTTGCCTTATTTATCATAGTTTCCATAAAATTGTTCCGAGGTTTAAGGTATCCGACTACGTTCGGAACCGTGATTTTAAAAAAGCGCATACATGGATAGTTTTCGTGATATTTAGTGTCACTTAGATAAGAATACATGTATTAAATAGTTTTAAGAACATTTTGACAAAAAAAATTACTTATATACAATATTTCGGCAAAATATCAACTTAGAATAACCTTTATTCAAAATGTTCTCCTTTTGTCAAAAATGCTTCTATTATAAAATAATTTTCAGAGTTACAACCCATTGAAATAATTATCGGCGTTTTTTTCTTAAAATTTCTCCCCTCTATTGTCGTGAAATATGGATAAACCCACTTCTAAGTTATATATTTCGAAAATTCTAGTTGAGCCTCTGTACAGAGGTCTGAGCTAAAGACAGGCAAACTATTATTGTAATAGAAGCATTTTTCACAAAAGAGCATTTTGAAAATGGGTCATTCTATGTTCATTTTTTTATCAAAATATTGTACTTAAATAATTTTTTATTGTAATGCTCTATTCTTAAAACAATTTTACGTACATTGTCTTTTCTAAGTGACACTAAATATCAAAAATATCCATTTATACGCATTTCCAAAATCACGGTCCCGAACGTAGTCGGATACCTTTATCTGTAATTATTGATTCTATAGTATCTTAATATATTTTGTAAACGCATTACTTATCTTATAAATAAATTTGATTGTTTGTATATTTGTTTGGAACTTACACAAATCCTTACCGTTGATTGTATCGTTCTACCCTTTTGCAGGGGACTATGCTGATGTTTCAAAAGAGCCAAAAGAATATTTCACACACAACCAATTTTTTTTTTTCAAAAATATTTTGGAGGAATTTTTTTTAAACCTCCTTGCTTAAGAAAGAGATAGTGTGTGTCTGTACAAAGTCGCCAAGTATCATGATATGTATCCAATAACAGAAAAACAGTCCCCGTTCATGCTTAAAAAATGATCGCTGGATTTGGCGACATATTTGATTTGGCAAACGTAAAGAACGGATCTTCCTGAAATCAAAAGCAAAAGAGGACTTGTGAGGGTCTGGGGGTGAAGCTCCCATTTTTGAACTATTAAACCTACAACAGTGTTTCTCAAACTGTGGGCGCGTCCCTCTTGGGGGCGTCATAAACCTACGAGGGGGGCACGAACACAACGAAAAGTAGAAAATAAATGGATGCTTTTAAAAAAAATTATTTATTTATTGAACTGAAGTGATACAAAATACATTCTAAACAAAGAAAAGCAACATAATACTTATCTTCTTTAAAAGTAAGATAATATTGATTATATTACTAAAAAGTAATTTTAAATATTTATTACTTAAAAGTAGCATATACAAAGTTTAATGCTTACATTGATATCTTGCACGGTTCACAAATAAAATAGCATTGAAGCTTTAGCGTAAAAGTACATTTTATTGTATTCAATTCATTGTCGCTGTGTAAAGGGCAGGGGGCGAGATGGAAATTATGATTGGAAATAGGGTCGCCAATATTAACAGTTTGAGAAGCACTGACCTAAAGGCTTGAAATTTTACAAGTGAATATCTTTTGTTGAATAGAGATCTGCTATGAGCGAATTTTACGGAAATCATTCCCAACCAGTTTTATGGAATATCCCGAATTTTAACGGGTGTTTCCTGTATGTTAAAGACAAAACTACAATTTTAGAGCTATAGATGCACAGATTTGAAATTTGGCATGTAGACTTCTGTAACTGAAGAGAAATTTCCTAAGAATAGATTTTACCCAAAGCGACTCCCAAAAGAGAAAGGGGGTACGGAGGCATTAAATATAACTACAGCATCGTTTCTCAAACTGTGGGTCGTGCCCCTTAGGGGGTGGCGTGATATCTGTTCGAGGGGGGCGCGAGCATATTGAAAAGTCGAGAGCAAAAGATTTAAAAAAATTAATTTACTGAAAGTGAGCAAACAAAATACATTATGGCATAAAAAAATAAATCACATATTCGCACTGATGTAATACACTTACAAATATATCAGTACTACACAATATATTTGAAAATGAATGTAACAATACTAAATTAAAAACAAGTTTAATAACTATCAGTGATCCCCCCCATGGGCTCGTCACAAATAAAATTACATTCAAAAGTAACCCCTGACCTCTTGATAATTTGTACGGTTTATATAATTGATCAATTAACTGCCGATTAAAGTTTACGTGATTCTCTCCCCAATGTCTCCGTTTACGCAGGCCCGTGTAAGTGTTATATTGGAGGTGGGGGCAAAGGAATAAATAAGCAAATCCTTCGCAAACACTGACAAGGTTCTTTTGCTGCATTTCAAAGTCTTCGAAGTAACTTTATGGATATTTTATGGAAGTATATATACTTCGGAAAGAGAGGTATATGTCCGGGGCAATTAACGGCAATTTATATACTCCGGTGGCGCTTCAGAGGTTAAAAATCGTATTGTAACTTCAACGTCAAATTTTAGTATATTTAGTTCAATACATTGTTATTGTAAAGAGGGGGGGGCGATGAAAATTGTGACTGGATATAGGGTCACAAATATTAAAAGTTTTAGAAGCACTGAACTACAGGGTTAGCAATAAATAAGTTGTTCACTTCAGAGGGCTCTAAAATCCATCCTATTGGTCCAAATGACATAGAATCTGGACTAGAGATAATTTAAATGATCTGCTTGACACGTAATCGAGATCTCTTTCTTAGAAAGTGGTTAAGAATAATTGTTGGATCACTGTCACATACTGGCCTGAATTGACACACGAACTCGTTCCACATTTTCAGGTGTTCTAACGGTCTTCTGAGGCTTTTCTCTTTCTTTAAAGGCATTTTAAATTGCTCAGAAAGCATCCATCCACATTGAAATACATTTCCGATCGGGAACATGACCTCGTGGAGGAATATCGAAGTGATGTCGAAAGGCACATTGCACTGCAATCACGGACCCACCGTCAGAGAAATACGCCTCCACTGCAAAAGTTTACTGCTGCCTCGACCACAACATGTTTGAGATTGAGACGGGTGGGAACACAAATATCCCATTCCACACCCCCAACCCCTCCCTCCCCTACAAAAATCACTGGAACATGTTCCAAATAGGAATATCCCGTGCCCCACTCTCTGTGTTACGTAGAAAATAAGAAATTCGCTTTTGTTGCGTTATGCATCATCCACCTGTTCGATTTAAATTTCCGAATCAGAATTCAATTTTTACTCATATTTCCTTTAATTCAGTGGCTTTCTTTGGGCAATTCTTAAACGATTTCTATAAGAAGGAGGAATCGGCTGTGATTCGATTAGATCTCATCAAGAACTTTCGTGAGAAAGAAGTACAACAGTAAAAACAAACAGAAAGTATCTTAGATCCGATTACTGCGGCAATAAATGGAAAATAAAACTACGTAAGCTTCCACATTTATTCAGTGTTAGGTGCGTAATAAAGAATTCGTAATTTGGGATAACTCATTCAAGTAAGGAACTGGATATATGATTCAGTTACATAGGTAAATAATTACATTTACTCGTATTATGTAAGGGAAAGTATCTACACAGGGAAAATCGGTTAACACGAAACTAAGGAGATTGAAATATTTTTTCGCTTTAAGCGAATTTCGTGGTAAAAACATATTGCAAAAAAAACAATAACAATTAATAGAATTAAGTGTATTAGAGTACATTTTATTTACATAGATATGTATGTATGTATTTATAATAAAAATTAATGAAATAAAAACATTCACAAGAACTTAAAGAAATTTAATACAAAATTTTTTAGTGTTCTGAAAAACAAAATATTTTTTGAATTTTTGGAAAATAATCTGATTTTTTTTTCATTGTCCATTTTATCACCAAACTGTCAAAAAGTTGTTCGAAGTTGTTCCTTTTTATCATTCATTACACCATCGGAACGTGTGTCTCAAAAACTACGCATACTTCTCATGATGTTCCTCATTTCGGATGACGCGAGAATGGGATGTGCATTATTCATTTCATTTTCGTCGTCGAAATCTGCATCAATGATGTATTTCGAGCTTTGAACAAATTTCAAAATGTCCTTCTCTGCCATGAATGGATTTCTTAAAATGGATAAGGACTGATCTTATAGTTAAAAAATTTTTCACAAAAGTAAATTTAGAAAAAATTTAAAATAAAAGATTCGATTACTTTATTTCAAATTATAACTTTTTAAAAAGGATTAGATCATGAGGACAATTTTCAACAATTTCAAACATTTCCTAAGTGCCTTTAAATTCTATAAGAGGCAAACACACATAATTACCTAAGCATATTGTTACGAATTTTGTGTAATGAATTTTTAAAATACTGTAATAATTTATAACTCTATTTGTATTGCGTTTATATTACTCTATGTTGCATTTATTTTATATTAAAATTGTAATATTCGTAAGCAACACCGTTCCTTACAATATAAAGGTGATTAAGGGGAAACTTAACGATATCTTAGCGATAGAGCCAAGTTGGCATACTTTTTGGCAACAATTTTTAAGGACATGGCGACTATTTTTGTCGTGTTCGCTACCATATGAATTCTTCTGGTAATTACGGTAGAAATCTACTAATATCACAATATATGACGAAAGAAGATTTTTCGAGAAAATTCTGTGTAGGCTGTAAATAGGGAGTCGCTCGCCGAAACTGAGTTTGTCTTGTTTTGACCATTGCAGAGTTGTCTTGTTTTGACCAAGAATAGTTTAACAATGATTAATGATTACTTCGGTTGTTGAATAGGACGAATGAATGCTTGCGAATATTCTTTAAACATACTTGTATATTAGACACTGATAGTTGTGTTGTGTTTGAGCTCCGTAGAAGGTGTGAAGGTCTTCTGAGATTTATTAAGAGAATTTTTGAACTGTTTCCTGTTTTTTAAGGATTGTTGTTCGACAATAAATATCCATCGCTCTTGTAGAACTGTATTGTTTTTTGAAACTGATAGCATAAAATCCTCCATCCCGATCTACGTTACAATATGTGCTATATTTTACGTAATGAATTAATACAAACAATAAAAATGATGGAACAAATGTTCTAAAGCCGAAAATAAGATTATGTTTCCATTGAACCATTTCTTATTTTACAAAAATATGAATTATGCTAATGATGTAAGATATCTTATTGAATCGTGAATTTTTTTCCCTCTATTTTTCTTTTTAATTTAATTTCCTTGAATTTATTTTCAAATAATTCATTTAGAGGGACTGAATGGAAATCCTCATATTCTTAATGTATCTCTCTTTTTTCTTATTCAATTTAAACAGAGAGAAAATCGCATCGAAAGCTTCTTACAAAAAGTAAAATACAAAAACCTTTTATCTAGATATATGTATATAACAGTAACAGATTAAAAAGTAATAACTGAGCTAGGCACATAAAATGTTTTAAAATATTTTATGAATTGATACAAGCTTTCAAAATAAATTTATGCAATTTTTTCCCCTATAACTTTTCCATCAAGTTTAAAATAAATATTCCCAATCGTATTTCATAAAAAAGGCTCAGTTTTTTTCCTTTAAAATCTAAGAAAATAATATGTCACTCATCTTTAAAAAAATCTTTCGAAACTTAATTATATATTTTTAGTTTTTAATGTATATGGAATTAATGAGATAAAAGTAAAACTTTTTTTATTATAAAGAATTTTCAGTTTGAAAATTTCTTAAGAATGTTACTGAAAGGATAATTTTCTTCCTCTTTCTTTCTCTATCTCTTACCCCGATATTATTGAAATAAAAACACCTAATAACTGAGTTGAGTTGTCTATCAGTTTTAAATTAGCTGAAGAAATCAATAGATAAGTAAGAGAATAAATTTTTTGTAATTTCGAAGCTGCGCACTTAATTCTTTCTCTTCAAATTTATTTCTTTAATTGCTGAAATTTCTTTTTTCTCTTACACGTTATGCTCATTCCTTTTATCTTAAAAATACAGCTACATCTTTTCATCAGCAGTACCGTAAAATTCAGCGTATAACGCTTAGTCGCCAAAATGGTTACGAAATTGATTGCAAAGTCACCAACTTGCTTGCCAAAAATAATACTAACTTGGCTCTATCGCCAAGATTTTGCCACGTTCTCACTGAATCCCCATTATAATGTAAGGGACGGCTTTGCTTGCGAATACTACAATTTTTAACATAAAATAAATGCAACACACAGTGTAAAAACGTATAACGTATGTAAACGTATAACACACCCAAATATAAATTATTTACAACATTTTACACAAAATTCGTAACAATAAGATAGAAATTTACGGGTGCGCTTTACAAACTGCATACAAAAATGATAGCTTCAAAATAAAAAAGAGGTAAGCATAAAGAAAATTACTTATACGTAGATTGAAATAATGTTTATTTTAAAGATACAAATTATTAATGAGTTCTAATTCAGGAAAAATACTATTTTTTCAAAAGCCTGGGATCATACCTTGAATAAATAATTTAAAAACATAAGAGCACTACATACGTACATTTTCGTTTTTTTAGTAAAATAGGGGGTGCTCTTTATACGGCGAATATTCTTCAAAACTAAAAATTTCTGCTTGAAAGAATTGGTGCGCGTTATACGCCGGATTTTACGGTATAAATGAAATGTGCTCAATTCATGACGTCACATGATAAAGATGAATACGTGTTCTGCATTGCATTCAAAACAGATATTTAACTAATTGCACTTGTTCTATTGGTAAAACTTGCGTAAAATTTTACAATTGGTTAAAAACGTTCAAATGTTGAAAAAAATAAATTTATTCAAAAGCTTTTAAAATTTTTTTAAAAAATCTTATTTTTTATGCATATATTTTTCAATAAAATGCATTTTGTCTTCCTATATAAGTTATTGCTGTTGACAAATTAGTAGTTTTTAAGAGAAAGTTTCTGAAAAGAGTAAAAGTTGGCAACAACGAAACGCATGAAATGATTAGCTGGAAATACGTGATGTCATATGAATTTTTGAGCTGATTGGTTAAAAACACATGGTTATCATTATCATATG
This sequence comes from Trichonephila clavipes, assembly GCA_019973935.1. Lineage (NCBI taxonomy): Eukaryota > Metazoa > Arthropoda > Arachnida > Araneae > Nephilidae > Trichonephila > Trichonephila clavipes. Next base: position 74,924 of record BMAU01005364.1, on the reverse strand, counting down.
ACTATGACGCCACATAAAGTGTGCCCATTTGCTTATCTCTTGCGATATTATTTATATTTCTCAAATGTATGACTTTTGCATGAGTCTGAAAGTTCGTGCAAAGAAATTTATCTCAAGTCCTCTTAATGTTCTTAACGAATAAATATATCCTCCATCCACTATTTTTCAGCCTTTTAGAAAACTTTTAAAAGTTTTATTCGCAGACGATACATTCCTCTATATGCTGAAGATCCACTGTGTAGGGGGACAAATGCTCGTGAAATCTGTCAAAGCAAAATCCTCCGCGTGGCGTGGTATGGAAGTTCGGAAAGGGAGGTGCCGGCTCAGGTGCTGTCCGTACCACCTGACCATGGTTCAAAATTAAGAAGTCCATTACCAATAGTCATTGTGTTGCCTTAGAGTGTGACTTAAGTCAGATTCAAAGCAATTTAGAGTAACAATGTAAAACATTAAAAAAAAACCTTTGCATTACCTAAATAGATCATTCATATTTCAATAACCAGCTGGGTGGCGTAGTTGGTATATCACTGGCCTTGTACATTAAGGTTGCGGGTTCAAACCCGGGCCAAGTCGGTGGATTTTCATGATGCAGAAAATCGACATCGGACCTGTCGCATGATTATGCGGCATGCAAAAGTTCCTTGAGTGCCTGTTTGGCTTAGGTGCTCTGCGCAAAATTAAAATCCTAAGTATGATTTCACATTACCAGATCGCAAGTGCTTCCCTCTAGGGAGGAAACAGGGTGTCAAAACTAACTACGGCGATTGGTATCTACCGATAGGGTGCCGCACTGAAAAGGAATGCCAACTCCCGGAGAATGTACTAGGTCTGTAAAGGTAAAACACCAGTACACAGCCCCATTAGAAATTAAAAGAATAAACATTAAATGTAAACTTTTGGCATTGTACGGAAAGGAATTTCAATAAATTCCAATCACAGGAATCGCTAGATTACTTTAATAAAAATCATTTTAGCTTGTTTAAATATTTTTTTGTTTCGGATCAACAAAAGAGATTCAAATATTGCTGTTTCTCGTGTTTACTGAGATGATTACGATATGACTGCGATTATAAATTTTGGCGTTGGAATGCTGGTTTAATTAAATCACTTTTATTTCTAAAAATTCGAAGACAAAAAATTTTTTATTTAATTTTTCTCGAAATGTTAACGTATGTTTTTGACGTAGTTTATGTGTGTAAACGGTAATTATTCATCTGTGAAAACCATAAAATAAAACAACAATGAATAAACACGCAGTTAAAATAAATCCGAGGAAAAGAAATGGACGGAAAATGTCAACATCTATTTTATTCCAATTCTTGTCCGTTAAACATATGATTGGAAAATAATTATTTGTGAGCAAAAACATGGGAAAAAACGGAATAAAATTATTTAACTTTATCGTTCCTTAATTAATTCCCGTTCGCTTAAATTTCAGGAATGAAGTTATTTTAAAATAAAAACCGTAATGTGTGTGAAAAGATTTTGCATCGGATCTCTATATATTTAAATTTTTTTTGAAATATATTAGATTGGAAAGGTACTGACGATTTTAATAAATTAAATATGTAATTGGAAAGTATTGTGATGGGTATTTGTTGACATTTTAAAAAATCATTGAGGAAATTAGATTTGTAAAAAGGAAATTATTAAAACTATATATATATATATGTATATATATATATATATATATATGTGTGTGTGTGTGTGTGCGTGTGTGTGTGTGTGTGTAAGTAATCTCAAGAAATCTGTAAGGAGACAAGAATCTTAATACCAGGATGTTAGCATTGTATTTATATATACGACTCAATATTTTTTCCTGAGTTTCTACGTCTCTTTATTTTTATATTTTATAAATACGAATGCATATATATACAGGGTGTTCAGCCTTAAAGTATCCAAAAGTTATAGCTTATATTATTACGGAACTACTCCATCAGAATGTAATAAACTGTTCATCAGTGGATTGGAACACCCTCGGAGATTTTTTGGGTGAAGTCCGATTATTATTCGGCAATCTCACACGATAAACTTGTTACACTGACTTCATTAGCAAAGATGTGGACGCCACAGCAAAAGGCGCAGTGCGTACTTTGGTTAACGGAATTTAAATCAATCACGCGTGTACAACGTCGTTTTCGAACAGAATGGAATGTCGACCCTCCGACATCAAAATCTATCCACTAATGGGATTGAACTTTAAAGGAGACGGGAACTTTGGTATCTCAAAATGGCAAGTATGCTGAAGTTTTCGTGATATAGGACACTGTGTGACGGGCTCACGCGTCTTTTCTTTAACATGTCCTTTGGGTTCTTTGGGGCCAGAATTAATGGCAACTCTTGTCCAACCAAATCCAAGAAGTGAAGCATGAAAGAAAGTTGCAAATTAGGAAGCTTTTAATTATCAAAACTTATAGTAAGTGGAATGAATTTGAGGAATGCAAACATAATCCGTGGTTCAAGCGTGAAGAAGGTTTGGATAACGCGACGTGGCGACGAACAAAAGCCATACGTGATAAAGATCCATTGGGTCAAGGTGCATACCATTGCACTCGAGTTATTGCAAGGCCTCATCTAGGATAGTTGTGATCGTTACTTAAACTACGACAAGATAGGATTGATTATTTAATATTATAATCTGTAATAGTATTGGAATCATGTTTAGACGAGTCAGTTATTGATAGTGGTCCGAGTTAGGTTAATTCAGTATTATATAAATTGTGTGTTTTGCCACCGTAGATTCTCTCACATACATTATTATAATCTTATTTGTTAGAAGCTTAAGTTATAAAAATCTTAATAAAGATATGTTAAGATTATGTATGCATCTAGTTCTTCCGTTAATCCTACACCTCTAGCTCACGCTGATAATCAAAGAGATCTTCACCTGAAGGGGGGGAGGGAGATATCACAACTGTGGATCATGTGAGGGTTCATTTAGTAGGGGTCTCCTGATAGGTTAAGCCAGTAACGACATTCCATTCCGTTGTACACGAGTAATTGATTTAAATTCGGTTAACCAAAGTACGCACTGCACCCTTTGCTGTGGCGTCCACATCTTTGCGCAGTGTCCTATATCACAAAAACTTCAATATACTTGCCAGTTTGAGATACGAAAGTTCCCGTCTCCTTTAAGGCTGTTTTCGGTTAATGTTAAAGAATAGGACCCGAATTTTTGGAACATTTTTTCAGATATAAAAGAAATGAAAAATTAATATATTCTAGCTTCACTATCCTTTAGAGAGCAGCATTTTTTATCATATTTTTTACCAAGTTGATTCATTTTTTCTGGTATAAAATGTGTTTCGCATTTTTTATCATATGCCTTAATGTTAAATGGGCTTTGCCTTCACGTATCAAAACGAAAAAGAATGTATTCACGGAATATTTTGAAATTTTTAAAAACACTATATTGTTAACAGAGGTACGAGCTATAATATTCCGAATTTCCATGGAAATCGGGTCATTTTTCTGTCTGAAAAAGTGCTTCGCGTTTAGTTAGAGCTCTCGTACTTTTACCGAAGACAGCCTTAAAGTTCAATCCCATTAGTAGATAAATTTTGATGTCGGAGGGTCGACATTCCATTCTGTTCGAACACGTCGCTGTACACGCGTGACGGATTTAAATTCCTTTAACCAATGTATGCATTGTACCTTCTGCTGTGGCTTCTACATCTTTACTAAGGAAGTCAGTGTAACAAGTTTATCGTCTACGATTGCTGAATAATTCGAGCACGTGCGGCCAATCGGACTAGACCAAAAAAATCTCGGTTTTCCAATCCATGGATGAACAAATTATTGCATTTTGAATAATAAGTCATAAATTTTGGATACCTTAAGCCCGGAAACTCTGTATATATAATAGCCATTAATTCCTCTCAACTATCCTCAAAAGTCAATTTCCACAAAACCGGTTCTTGTGGATCTATTCAACAAAAGAAACTCCAAATATCATGTATGTAGGTCTAATAGTTCAAGAGATTTTTTAAGAGGTGAGTGGGATGTTTTTCTGCTCTATATGAATCAGTGTGTTTCTTTCTTTTAAATATATACATTGTTATTTTTATGACACAATCCCAATCCAGCACCGGTGAGGGGCCACTTTTGTAGAGTACTTTTACTATATTTTTTATTCTTCCCTCTATTCTGATGAATTCTGGGAAGGATCCCTCATTCAGAACCATTTTGTAAATGTATTTCGTTTCCCATTTAATCCTTGTTTTCCTACCTTTTATATATTTATGTGCACCGGCTCAGTGGCGTTGTTGATTTGGTGCTGGCCTTGTACACCCAAAGTGGCGCGTTCGACTCCGATCCAAGTTAGGGATTTGTCATGATGCAGGAAATCGACAGTAGCCATATCGTATGATTATACGACATGTTAAAGTTCCCTAGAGTGCCTGTTTGGTTTAGATGCTCCCGGCAAAATTAAATTCCTAGTACAGGTTTACATCATCAGAGCTCATGTGTCTGGGTGTCAAAATTACATTGCAGCAATTGGTATTCCGCATATACGGTGCCGTTCTAGACAATATTACCAGCTCCCGGGGAATATCCTAGGTCTGCAATGGGTAAATACCAATCCGCAGCCCTATTGAACAAAATATTTTAATACGTAGTTCAACAGTTATTATTTTCTCAGCAAATGATTTAGGTTTAATCTTCTAACCTAACAATTTTAATCTTTCATTTTCTTTTACGGTCATAGCTCGAACTCTATTTCATGCTTCACTTTCTGCTTAAAATCTGAAGTAAAAGATACTGTACAGTAGAACGTCGTTTATCCGAATCAATTGGGACCGGACACCATTCGGATTCGCGATTGATCGAAGGACCGAAAACCGAAGACGATCCATGCAGTATACGAAACCAGACACTATACGAATACTGAAAATTATCACATGCGGGAAACGTGCTTCAAGAAATAGCAAAATAGGTTTAAAATGTCGCATTTTTACTTTTCTTGTGGAAAATAATTACTTATTTTTCGCGGTACCATCGTACACTTTTATTTTTCGCTGCAAGGTCTCTGATTCTCTTGAGCAGCAGTAGTTGAGTAGGACAGCACTCTGATGGTTATTCATACCACTCCATAGCTGCCCCTAACGCAGGAAACGCGTCAGCATTGGATGGTCTTTTTTTATGTCAGAAATTGTTGACTTTCCAACATTATAAAACTGTGCTAGAGACACTCCACTTTCTCCCTTCGCGAGACGGTTCAATATTTCAAGTTTTGTCTCTATGTTCAAGACGTTGCGCTTCGGTTTTAAATTCGAAGCCATGGCAGGTCACAACTCAACAAACAATACACCACCTCGTTTGGAAACAAGCCGAACTAATATTCTGCGAAAATGTTTACTACCAAATGACGCAACTGAAATTCTCCAAATATCCCTGACCTTGGTCTTTCCCGTCACTTTTGGCCTCACGCGAAACAACTGTTGGGCATTGCCTTGTTCGAAAACGCATCCATATACAGTACATGCAGTTGACACACACACACACACACAAAACTGGTTCGGATATTTGACGCTCCGAATAATAAACATTCGGATAAACGACGCTCTACTGTATTAGCAAGAATTGAAACAATTGTGTTACAAATTAAGTTGACTTTGGCTTCTACTGCTGCGTCAACTTATGACTGAAGGCTCCCTGATATGATCACAAACGAATAAAAAACTTAATATCGTAAATTTTTATATGCTACTTTCCAAACTTTGCATATTAATGTGCGAACTATTTAAGGGTAAACGTTCCGAACCTTAATTTAATAAAAACTTGTAAATGGTTATTATTTTTTTAAAATTTAGCATCACACTTGAATTAGAATAAATTAAAAAAAATTGTTGTAAGAAAATTGTTAAGATTATATCACAATGCAATATCTCGGAAGAAAATAAAGAAAAAAAAGACATGTTTTCAAAACATTCTTCTTTTATGGAAAAAGGTTCGATAAAAATAAAGTTTTGACCATATATATCTAAGACTTATGTACAAAGCCTAAAGTAAGGATGGCGATTCTTTCCAAAAAAGATCGATTTTTAAATCAATTCGAATCATAACCTGATGAATCGATTCACAAAAAAATCGAGGTCTAAAAGATCGATTTTTAAAAAAATCTATTTTTTTTTCGAGTCCGTATTTACAATGTAAATACATATCCATTTTATGAGAAACAAGAAAGATACCATAATAAACAACCTCTTATCAGTAAAATCAGCGAATGTTTTTAGGTCAGACAATTCGACAATTGCAATTATTTTTATTACTAAATCAGAGTATCGGATATAAAAAGACATTTATGTTCTAAATGTCCTCGTATTTTTTATATTAAAAAGTTTAGAAAAAAGATAATATAGTTATATAGTTCCCAATGCTTAATAGCTACACTTTTTAAAAACAACAATCTGTCAAATCTATTGAGACCCAAGTGGTTCCGCTCATCACTTGCGATGTTGCCAGCAATCGAAAAAAGGCGCTCACGAGGAACAGATGATTCCACAATACTCATATACTATGTACATCATGGCTACTGAGTGAACGTGATGATAGAGTTTTTTTGTTCTTGCCAGTAAAGTATAGGTTCATAGTTCAGGTGCACAACTGCCTGAAAGAAATAGTGTAAACTCTTCGTTTAAGCCCTGACATTAGATAAAAGATAGTTAAAGATAGTACATTCAACTATAATTGTAAGTAATGTTATGGTTTTTACCAAAACATAAAAAAATCGAATGTCGATTTTCTAGGATGAAACATCGATTCAGTGCTAGATATCGATTTAAAAAATCGATTTTTTTTGCCAGAGAAATCTATTCTTCAATTAATCGATCTCAGATTGCCATCCCTAGCCTGAAGTAGGATTTTTGAAATGGATAAATTAGAAGTGTATTTATTTTATATTTTATTATATCAAAGAGTAGAGAAATTTTAACCAAGATGGATTTTTTACTATTGTTATTATTTCAGCTAATCGTAACTCTGAAAATAACGGGAATTTTTCAAAATTTTTTCCGTCTCTGTGGAGAAGTCTTAGCAATATATAGGAAAAATGTTATTATAGAAGCATTTTTCATAAAAGGAGAATGTTCTGAATACATGTCATTTTTTTCTTCACTTTTTGCCAAAAAAATAAATAAATAATAATTGCTTTTTAAATAATTTTTATTGTAATAATATTTTTAAAAACGATTTTCCATGTATATTCTAATTCTGTGCAATAGGTATTTTTAAAAATTTTTTTAAGCCTTTTTTAAAATCATGGTTCTGAACGTAGTCACCTGAAGTATGAATTCGGGAATTCTTTTTCTTTATGCATGGAAAAAATTGCTTTGTAGTTTTTAAGTACTAAACTTTTTATTTTTTCTTCCGCCTCAGGTAATAAGATTCTTTAAAAATGTGTATATATTCCTTATCTTCAGTTAAGGAAGAAACGATTTTCACAAAATTTCCCCCAAAGAGTAGAGTTTTTATATTCTCCTTTCAAAAGAATTCCTTTTGTTAAGCAGAAAAAGTGGAATTTTATTTTTAAAAAAATAAATTATTTCTTACTTTGATGTAAAAGCTTCAAAATGCTCGTTCTAGATGCTTTAAAAAATGTATTTTTCTTCACAATTGGAAAAAATGATAATAAAATAAAAGGAATCGACATTTATTTGAAAATCAGTATAGAACTTTTCAGACTGTTTAGTTTTATTCTTATGTTCTTTAATCTTTCTTTTTAAAAGAGTCATTCTTTCAGATTGTGTGTGCATTACTTTCGAGTTAAAGATATTTTTAAAAAAACTTACGTTATTAATTTTTATTGCACTAAGAGGCTTAAGAAGTCTGAAATAATTCAATGCTTTTCATATTTTTTATAGGAAAGGATTTTACGAATCAGAGTTTTATTATACGTAGCAAAAAAAATAATGCATTTCACATTTAGCAATAATCATAATCTTAAAAGAATCCTCTAATCATGTTTTTAGCTCTATGTACTTAGCTAGGCTGTTTTAAAGTAAATAAAAACTAGGTGAAAACAAAAAGAAAAATATAAAATTCTTTTATGTAAGGTAATTCGGAGGGAGAGATGCCAGTTTGTTAATAGTACTTTTATGAGTCGATAGATTGTAATTTTCAGCCACTTGTGTGAAAAGTCTGGTCCGACATTGAGTGTGGCATGTGAATTTATCTAAATTAATCATCTTTAATTGGCCTTATATTTAGATCTTTTAAACATTTAAAGTGGGGTGTACAATTTTTATAATATTCCGTTCCTCATGTTTAAAGTCCATAAACATACTTGTTATGTTTTATAAGATATTAGCAATATAAGCGAGTTACGCATAATGTTACACATACGATGCATGTAGAAATGGCCATAACACTGCAGTGATAAGGAAATAAGCATGTGTGGCATCTGCCTCCTACACTTGGGGGAAGACGCCACATGGTTCAGAAATAAATGAAATGAACTTTTAAACCTTTTAAAAATTTTATAACACTGTATATGATCGTATAAAATATACTACAGTTTATAATTAGACTGTGAGGGTGACACAGGGGATCTTCATAGGACGAGAATGTGCTGGGCTGAACTCGACTACTGCTTCAGCCTGCTGTGGACCGTTCTGCAGGAAAATTCGTTTTTAGCAAACTAATTTTGAAAGAATTTTATTTTTGTTTTGTTTTATTTTGTTATATTTTTGTTTTTCTGTTTTGTATTTCACATTTAATTTTGCAATGTTTGCCTTATTTTTTTATTTACTGTGGTGTTGTTGCATGTTGCTCCATGACTGGGGGCATCTTCCCCCTTATATGGTGGAAGATGCCTCAATTAAAATGAATTTCTTTGACACTAAATTTCTTATTTATTTTCATACTAAGAAGAAAATACACATACACATAACTTATACACATAACCAATTAAACATTGGAAAATAAGGTGTATTTTTTCATCGTCTTGTCATTTCAACTTTCAATGCACTAGTCGAAAAATCCATAAGTTTGGCGTCTTTCCCCGAAGTACTTTAATATTCCTGATTCTTGGCAAAATATCTCAAACGCTCACAATTACCTTACTGAGTGATTGAAACATTCTCTAAAAACTAATTAATATTTCCCTTCACATGAATATATAATTATGTTTTGTCTATTACATATTTCCTTGTTTTTCATTTTGTTTAAAGGTAGAAAAGGGGATAGTTCTTGCGCTTGCTTGCATGGCATTTGAACAGAGAAGAGGCTCAATTTTCTGTGATCTGATGTTAAAATTATCTGAATAAACGGTGATTTGATTAATATCTAGAATTTTGAATTGTCATAACAAAATAATTCACAAAATGAAAATACAGCGTGCCTGAAAAAGAGAGAGAGAGAGTGTACCTTTTTAAAATTTTCTCTAGTTTCTTTGAGGTGCTGGTGGAATGTTTTATTATATCAGAAGTTAGGTAATAGATCAAAGGGGGTTTTCTGTACCAAAGTTGTATCTTACAACGATTCAATATGGTCGCCCTTCGTGATACAGCAGACATCTAGGCGATACTCCCTTTCTGTCCATACTCGCATCATCATGTCTCTTGGAAAGACAGCAAATTCATTTCTGATCCGCCCTCATGGCTCCACCAGATCTCGAGGTAATTCCTTCCCTCCAGGTGTTGCAATTTTAGCGTCCAGCTGTGTATGTCTGTTCTAATCATTGCTAGAAACATGAAACCTTAAAAAAATAATTATTTAAATTCATTTACCCTGAATACTAAAATGATTAGGTGAATTTGATATTCATTTAATAATGTAAACTGTTATCTCTTAGGAAATGTTTAAAAAACTGCTTTGAACATTAAATTTTCATGAATTTAAAAAAAAATCAGTTTGATTTATATTCTATAAGAAAACTCTTAACTCAATTTCTTCGAATATTTACATGAGGCTAAAAATTTAAAACGATCGCGATGCATCCACTTGCATTAAATGGAACAAGACATTATTTTTTCATTTATTTTACATAATTATATCAACTTCATCAAATTATCAAAAGACCCGTACCTTTTCGCTTTCTTTCTTATTAAGGTATGTCATTACTTCCCAAAAATTTTGACTCTGTAATGGCAAAAGTCTTACGTCGTTAACTTTGATAATTATTCCAAAATAATTAAATCGCGGATAACCTTCCGTAGTACATAACTTGAAGAAAGTTTTAATTAACGTAGAGTCGTTACGAAAGGAACAGGTATATTCATCTCATTTTACTAAAAATGAGGTTCATTATAAAATTATCGGTAAATATATCATTTCCTGTCTAAATAAAGTCATTTAAAAATTTTTATTTACGAATTTAAATTAAATAAATGCGTTCCATATGGAAGAAATTCAAATAGGAAACTAGTGAAGACTAATACCATTAGCCCTTGTATTGAATTAGAGAGTGAAGAGTAAATTAAATTGAAATCAGATGAAATCAGGCCTTATAAATTCAAATAAATAGCACTGTTAAATATACTGTTTACTCTGAAGTTAAGAAATAATTGCTAAATGTTGTAAGTTAAACTTACCAAATTTTAAGAAAAGTTCCAAGTAATTTTCTCCTTCACCAATCTATAATCAAATTTTCCAAATATTAAATACTGTAAGCTACTTATTTTCTTTGAAATCTATAAAAAATTATTTTATAATCTTAATATATTAAAGAATATCTAGTTACAAAGTTCAATTAAAGAGTAACAAATATTCTCTTATGCTCAATCTCTTTTTAATCATGTAAACTTAAAACAAACCAACAAGACACATTCTAATCCATGTCCATGTTGTGAAATTCGAGTCATTTCGTCTTTAATGTCCTACAAAGTAGATTATCAGCTTAAGCAGCCCAGTGTGATAACGAAGTCTGTTGAGCCAATTAGCCCATCGCCAAATTTCCTATCCTTTAAGATTACAGTGATTTAGCAAATTGAACAAATGCTGTCAGGCGAGAAATTTTCTCCAGAATATCCAAGTCATTTACACTAAACCTATTCTGCCAAGTATGGTTTCCTAGATAATAATAACAGTAGTGATAATAATAAATCCTAATGCAATTCTCGAGATTAGAGAATTGAAGCTACCACAAAGAGATCCACGTTTAAACATTAAAGTATGGAATAGGCAGAATTCATGTGACAAAAAAATCACATGATTGCAATCACGAGTAGTCCAGACTATCCATTCATAAATTCATGTGACATCAAAATCACATGATAACTGCGATCTTGTGTTTCTAGCCAATCAATTCATAAGCTTCCCTCTTGCCAAATTTTGCTTATTCCAGGAACTTTCTTTTAAAAAGTAGGTATTTGACAACAATAATAACGCCCATAGTTGAACAAAATGCTCTTGATTTAAAAATATGCATATAACATAAGGTTATTTTTAATTTTGAAAAACTTTTTACTGGATTTTAACGCTTGAGTATCTTTACTCAATCATGAAATTTGAAATAGGATCTAAGTTTTACAACTGGAACAACAAGAGCAAGTCGAATGTCCGTTTTGAATTCAATGGAGTACACGTGATTATGTTTATCACGTAACCGTCGTGAATTTAGTCCATAGTTATAGCATGTGTTTGCATTATCTTCTGAAAAATACAGATGGGTGATTTTATTTATTGCCATGCAGATCGATTCACCTTCAAAATATTTTTTCGAAGATAGCCATTCCCTTCAAAATATGACATCTTAGATAGTGGAACAGTTTTTTTCAATTCTTACTATTAGTTCACACTCTCCCTACGTATCTTATATATATATATATATATAAATTAGTATAATAAAATAAAAGTGAAGAATAACTAGAACCCACAGTACTAAAGAAGTAAGAAATTGGAATTCAGCATGTGAAGGTCTCCTTGGACCTCACTTTGATAACGAGAATAAATAGGAGTCATGTAAGAACCAGAAGCCATTTTTATAAACAACTTTCTTTATTTGGTTATCTTATCCAAATAGAATCAAAGACTTATTAACAAATATATCTAGCTAGTATTATGAGGTTTTAAAGGTAATATCCTTTAAATTAACTTAATGAATTAATGATCCAATTAATTAACAATTAAATAACGATCATGCAGAGATTACCACGATAAGAGATCCCAGAATTATATTTAATAATGTTCCTATTGAACATTTAACTTTAATCTCACTCTTAAAACTTTAATGAGACATTAATTATAAATCAATAATTACCAACGGAATCTCAACTCTTCTTGAGATTAAATTATCTCCAACAAGAATTCTTCAATTTAACTTCACTATAACTTTCTGCTTCAATCTCTATCTCCTACTGCTCTAACTTTACTATTCCGTTTGACTTAAATACTTTATCTAATATGCATAACAAGGAATCCTGTCCGCTTTTTGGAGTTGATTGGAAATAGGTAGGGAATTAAATTTCCCTAAAAAGGACGACTCAGAAGGTTAGTGATAAAGTTCCGTATAGATTTGTCACAAGCAAACACAACAAATGTAGATTCAAAAAGTTATAGGACTAAACTGGAGACCTATTATGATTTCTAAAGCTCTCGCTGAATTAGGCCAGCGGATTAGGGTTAGCATCGCTTTATGGATCCACCTTCCCCATACAGCAGAAATTTTCGACATAATAGAAAAAAAATCCAAGCAGAAAATTTAAGCCTATTACAACACGTGGTAGAAGAACCTAATAAAATCGTAAAAAGAAATTGAGAAAAGAGAACAATAATGAATCTATCAAGGAGAGGAATAATAAAAATTGTTTAATGGAAAATATTAGGAAGAACTTATTTGTAAAACAAAAATCCTGAACTCAAAAACCCTGTCCGCAAAAACACCTCCTACTTCAATGAGATCCTACGAGAAATGGCGTACAAGATTGAAACGCCAGCGCAGGAAAGAAAAAACCGCAGTGTCATCTGGATAGTTATTTTGCAATTAAACTAACCACAAAGATAAATAATTGAGTAAACAAAACACAAGAAGTATTAAATAAAATAAAGAACAGAGTTCAGAATAGATAGTAACAAATAGAAATATATTATAGTAAATTTACTTGGAGGAATATATACTAGAAAATTATATTGCAATTAAATTAAACGTATAAAAAAATTTTAATATATTTTTTAAAAATAAACTCAATAGAGAGAGAGAGAAGAAATATTATTTAAAATAACGAACTAAAATAAAACTATATTTAATTAGAAATAGAAATATATTTAAAGATAAATTTACTAGGATAATTGTATTCTAAACAATTATTGCAAAATTTCACAAAATTATTATGTATTAAAATTTTATCAGTAACTAAATCATTGTTTCTTTTCCTAAAATTTAAGATAATATTTCTAAATATTGATAGATGTAGGTTACTATCCCAGAAAGGCATTTTTATAATGTTAAAATCAAAAGAGTCTCTTTTATCAAAAATATTACTTGTAAGCAAATTATTCTTAACGTTTAATTAATGGTCCAAAAAGTTAGCTGACTCATTATTATAATTAGTTTTTAATAATTTTAAATAACGGGGATAATAATTAAAGCTAGGAACATAGTCAACTATATCACTAAAAATAATTAAGTCATCTATGTATCTAAAAAGTAACAAGAATCATAACTAATACTTTCATTTTCATAAAAATGCAGGTAAATATTTGCTATGCAGTTGCTAGCTGGTCCACCTTGTGGTAATCCTTTAATTTGCTGATAATGAGTATTATTATGAAAAATATGAGTTTCTTGTAATACTAATTCAATAATAGAAATATATTTATCATATTTTATTATCTTATTCAAAAAATATTTGCTATATGCTATTTTAAGAATCTTAAACATGTCTTTTTTCTATTTCAATGGAGTTAAATAAGTCTTCAAAATCATAGGTATAAATAGAAATAATTTTTTTACCATGCATATACTTAATAATGTCCATACTATTCTTAACTATAATAGAATTATCAATATTGTCTAATGTAGATTGAATAATATTTTGTAACTTCTTGCCCGGATGTGTAATATAAATTTTAAAACCATTCGTAATAGTTCTAAATTTAACAGGATTATATATATATATATGTAATCTTGTTTAAATTTTCAATCGTTAATAAAATTCTTTCTATTCATCCACTCAAGTTCAAACATAATTTTTTTAACTTGTAGGGGATGACACTTGATGTTAATAGATTTTTCAAATATTAATTCATTAAATAAATTAAAAAATGAATAAAAAAAGTTACAAACAAAAATATAGTTCAACAGCATATATAGAAAGGATAATCGTTCGTTTTGCCCCTGTAGCGCAATGGATAGCCCGTTGGACTTCTAATCCAAAGGTCGTAAGTTCGAATCTCACCTGGGATGGACTTATTTCCGAGAAAGCAATTTCTTTTTTACTATACTATTGTATAAAAATAATTGAATTTAATTAATGAATAAATAGTAACAAACAAACAAAAAATAGTACAACACCATATATAGAAAGGAAATTAGAAAATTGCTTTCTGTTTGGCGACTTAATATTGTTATTCTGTCATAATTCTGTATATACATATTTATATTAATTTCAATTATTTAATAAAAATTAACTAAAATAAAATTTTTCTTTGTTGACCTAAGTAGGAATTGGTTAAAAAGGCATGTTTATATTACTTGTTTTATTAAATATTCAAGCAACTCAACTCAACAAAAAACATTCTCAGAAAACTAAATTATTCCTCGATTAGGATTATAAGTCCACTTGAAACATTCATTTTCCATAACGCAAACGCACGCGTAACTTCTTCCAAATCTCAATTTTAACGCAATTTAGCTGCAATTTTAATTTCCAATTCACATCTACGATAGTTTTTGACAACAGACTTTAAGGCCTTTGAACAGAGAGGACACATAAACTGTTTACTCATTCCCTCTACCACGCTACACTGCTTTGAGACCTTCCATGTGACTTGTAGAACATCCATTATTATGAGGGGGAATTGGAAAGTAAGTTTCCCCTGTCGAATATGGCCGGAGTTGGGTATGAAAATCAAAACATAGAATGAGACATTAAAGATAAGGTATAACTTAGGTCCTCGTAAGTACCAAGTACATTGGGGCATTTGTCATACCGCTTGATAAGCTTCAAAAAGTCCCAAAGAAAAATTCATGGTTTTGTAACTTTTGAGCTTCTTTATGTCCGATTCCAAGTTCTTCCGCTGCTCCATCAATGGTGATACTCCGGTTTGCTTTAATCATGTCATCCACCTTCCCCAAAAGATCATCCACGGCATTCTTGGATACAAGAAAGTGTCAGCACGATAGATGCCCCGACACACATCGAGCAACGCATGGCGGTCGCCCTGGAACATCTCGTGCCTTACCATGAAGATGGCAATGTCTTTGTGTTTTGGACTGTGACGAGGAATGAATATCGGGCCTGTAGCAGGAAAATGATGCAATTAGGAATTCTATCAAATCCATAAGGGAGGTGATCAATTGGCAGGAGATGTTAAAATGACGTCTCTTGAAAGTCATTTCCCTGATAAAAGTAAGGGATTTGAATAAATTTTAGACATGTTTCAGTGAAATGATGAAATGATATTGTCAAGAAATTAAAAGTTAATTAACGTTATAAGTTAAGTGTGTGCATTATTAAGCGTAGAAGTAAGTAATACAACAATAGTCAATGAAATACAAATTATTTATTCGAAACTAATTAACAAATAATAAGAAAATTAGACTGGTATATTTTTAGGTTTAAAATCTTTTCTCTCGGTTGCTTACACACTAAAATATCAATTCCTATGTTAAGCCTATGATGCCATTTTTTTTAAAGATATGGGGTTGATATTTAAAGGATCGATAGTACTACCTGTAGGATTGGGAAGTGCAAGTAATCGACCCCTCAGGTGTCTCCCCCCTCTGGACAGCATTTTGCCAATGCAAATCCTGACTAGTTCATTTCATCATTTCACTGAAACAGTTCAGGGTTTGATAAAATCACTTACTTTCACCATGGAAATGACCTTGAAGAGACTTATTTTAACATCTCTCGTCAATTGATCCTATTCCTTAGGGATTTCATGAAATTCCTAATTTTGTCATTTTCCTGCAATAGGCTCACTATTTCACTCCCGAATACGGAAGAAACGTTTAATGCTTCTTCCGTATGCAAAGCCCTGAATTTTCCTTGGAGGGCTTTTTGAAGCTTATCAAGCGATGTGACAAATGTCTCAATGTACTTGGTACTTATATGGAAAAATAAAATTATGTCTTATCTTTGATGCCTCATTCTATGTTTTGACTTTCATACACCACAGTTTTTGACCACAGTCGACAAGGGAAACTTACTTTAAGACTCGCTCTCGACTGTTCAATGGGTAAAACCAGTACTCAAACAATTTTTCGCGCTAATCGTGACCACTTGAGTTCTACCATCGGCTTTTTAATTTACTACTATTCAAAAATACTTAGTCTATCTTCGTATTGATAGGTTTCAATTCAATTTTTCGATATTATTCAATGCTATTCAATATTTAATTTCGATATTCCTCGATTTGTTCAAGGATAATTGAACTATCAATAATAACACACTAGTAGGTGGAAGTAAGATTTACAAAAACTACAAGATTAAAATTTGTAATTGAAACTTTCTGTCCAAACCATGTATTTAAGCTCTTGTGATGGCAATGTCATCACAGATATAGAAATGGGTTTTTAGAATGAATTTTAGAATTTAATTTAGTACATATACGAAGTAATCAATGAGAAGTAGACGTATGTTCAATTTTAAATTTTAGTAATAAATTATGATACATCTAAAATTGCGATACTTAATAATTTTATAATGGATAAAATAATTTTAAAACTTTCAAAAGTAATAATTTACTCAAAGTATATATATTTAATCAATAGTTTGTAACTTTTTTAAATCATACAAATTGATCTTCCAAATACATGATATAAAATCTCAGTAAACAATAAAACTAAGTACAACATTATGAATAACACTGCTTTTGAAATTTCATCATCTTCCATTAGATAATTTTATTATTTGTAATGATGCAAAATTATGGAAAAGATCTTCTTCCGAAAAGTTCATTCAAAATAGCTATTTTTAGACAGCGACTATAACTTAATTTTAGCCAACGTGCTTATTTTAATTTACTCTTCAAACCCTAAGGTCAAAAGATAGCGAATTTGAATTGTATCCGTTTTAGTAGAACTTCTAGATGTGATTAATCCTTTAATTAACGTAAGCGGAATTTAACAGCATCTAGCAATATAATTTAATGTGTCCAAATGAAGGACACCTTGAGGATCTCCCCTAGAGAGTCCCCACACCGTACCCAAATGAAGCATCCGAGCAAGCAGTCAAAGGGAATGAATGAATGGAACAACTCGAAATCGAATTCCAATTGCCTTAATTGGCAACGCCAAGAGTTTACAAGATAAAATCGGATTCGGACTACGGTGGTCGTCAGGCATTAATGAGTTTCAAAAAAGAAATTTGGGAAGCAATTGACCAGCAGGAAATAATCTGTTTAGGAGAAAACCAGGACTGTGATACATATTTCCTTTTGGGTGTTACTAAAATTTAAAGGAAAGAAGGATATATTTGTTGTTGTTGACATGTGTTTTTTATCCTGGGAACATATTAAATGCAAGTGAAGAAGAACAGAAAGCATACAGTACAACAGAAGAATATACATATTTATCACAGATGATAATCCTAGCATATAACAAGAAGGCGTGCGCTGCTTTACCTTTCGAGACGAGAATCCATTCAGGCGAAAGACCGACTTCTTTGCCGAAGAAGATACAACCATGTCTTACTCAGGATTCGAACCCGTACCCACTCGGTTACAAGCCGAGTGTCACATCCACCATACTGGCTGGGCGACAAGGATATCTATAGTTAGTTTTATTGAATGTAATATGGCGTGATGGATTTATACGACGGAAAATCAACAATTAAACTGTCTTTGGCAATTTTCCTTTCCAAGGTTTGGCAATAGAACTAGCGTACAACACTTCTGTACAACATGTCAGTCGCCTTCCCTCATAGTCGTTGGGGTGTAGCAGCCCGCTCAACATAGCAGTTCCATTGTCGATCTACACCAAGGAAGAAAGAAGGGTAGTGATTCACTTTTTATTTGGGGAAGGGATGAAACCTGCGGACATTATTCATCATATTGAAGTGGTAACAGCATTTTATCTCGAAACAAGATCTTCGAATGGAATGAGTGCTTCAAACAAGGGAGAGTTCCTTTATGTGGCGACAAGAAACCACCATCAACGTCAACCACTGAAGACAATGTGCAAGTCATTGAGAGTAATGGAAAGGATAGCTAGTATTCAGCACGGGTATCATACCTTTCGCAAACAAAAAACTAATCACTGCCCTCCTTTCCTCTTTGGTTCGGATCGACAATGGAGCTACCATGCGGAACGGTTACACTACAACGACTACACGATAAGACGAGTGACTCGCGTTCTGTAGAAGTGTTGCCGAGTACCCTTCATTCAGCTCTGGATACTAGCGCTGTTGCCAAACCTTTGAAAGAGAATTTGTAAAACTCCCTTTACTTTTTCACTTGCCTTCGTACAAATATCTATCACCATAGGTCATCGTGGTCTTCTCTCTTTGGATCCAGTCTTATTAAACTGTATACATAAATTGCGTACAAGACTCGGTATTACATTTAACTTTCTATTCATCTGTGCTTGTCCCCTGCTTTAAAATAAAGGTACTCTTCCATTATAAATGATAGCACACTCGTTACGTAAGAGGGTGACGGGATTGGTATCGAAAAAGGTTGCCAACTCGAATAAAATGATGCCAACTCTGCCTCTATCGCCAATATTTCGCTAAGTTCCCATTGAAGCGCAGTATAATGTAAAGGATGGAGTTGCTTGTGAATATTAGTTTTCATCATAAATAAAGGCAGCAAAAAGTAATATTAACTTATTAAGCATACAGATTATACTATTTTAAGGTAAAATTAAGCAATAATTACCCAAAATACAAACCAATATTTTATCACATATAATGTGCAACCATTTTTTTTAATAAATTAAGTAAATCCTATTAATTCTAAAATATACCAGTGATCTATTTTGTTATATTAATTTATGATTTATTCATAATATTTCTTTTTTGGCTATTGGAATTTGGGATATTTAGAATTTTCTGTTGGATGAAAAAAAATTAACAATAGATCTTGCCAAGTTGGCGTTATTGGCGACAACACACAATATACACATAAAAAAATATTAGTTCTCTTTGATTTTCCATCCACTTTTGACGTATTATGAAAAATACGATACAGATTAGAAAAAACCAGGACTTGTATAAAAAATGAGGCAGCTAGTGTTTACGACTGTAATCCACTTGTAAAAGGTTACCAGCGTGAATATTCCGTTTATCGTCGATAGTATCCTTTTTGGCGACTTTATCACCTGCGCCGAAAAAACGGAAAAGTACCAAATTTTGTTTTTCATTTTTATCTACTGGAAATTATAAGTTATTTTCGTTGTGTTTATTGAACTGAGTCAAATCAGTGATCAAAATTTAAAAAGTTTTGATAAACTTCACTGTTTTAAGTACCCTTTTTGTTTAACACAAGGGAGGAAAATAATAAAAAAACCATACAAGAAAAAAATCTGTCTCCCAATTTTACTGAAATTAATTACAAATCTTCACATAATTAATATTTTTTCTGCAATTAATATTTTTATGTCATTAGCTCTTCCTTGTAAACATGTCTTTCCGGTGGCCGCGCTTTCCCGCCTTTTTTTAGAATTTAAATTCTCTTCTATATAGTATGCTAGTTTCCGAGACTTTTTAATTATTTTTGTTCCTGATATGGCAGCATGTACGAGTAATTATTTATACCTTCATTAAAAAAGTTTTTTTTGTTGAATCGCTCATCAGTGTCGTTTTACTAAATTAGATAATTAGGAAAATTTTCCAAGCAATCTCATTTTAATTTCTCTTTATTGTCTGGCATCAGATTATTTTTCAAGTAATTTTTTTGCCTTCACAAGATGAAGTTGGATAGAAAAAAAAAAAGATTTTGAAAGGCATGGCGTTTTTTTTTTTTTTATTTTATTAGTAAGCAAACGATAAAAATTTCTTGTATTTAATAAAAATAAGGTATTTCTCTCTCAAAATGTTTAATAATTACATATATATATATATATGTATTTATTATTTTTTTCAATTTTGAAATAAAGATTATCATGCCTTTATATAGAGAGAAATTTAATATTAAATGAAAAAATATTTACTGTTTTCTATACCTTTAGAAATAATCAATTTAATGCATAAAAAATATACAGACGAAAATCCATTTACAGGTGTTTTTTTTATTTTTGAATTTTTTACTAAACTGAATGCAAAAAATATGGAACTTTTCCATTTCTCCGGCGCAAACTCCGCCATGTTGTCGTTATTTGCGACAACATACGATGTACACAGAAAAAATATTAATAAATATTAGTTCTAATTGGTTTTACATCAATTTTTGATATATTATGAAAAAGACATTACTGATAAGTCACGACATGTTTTATAAACGTGGTGGTACATGGTTACCAGCAGGAATATTCCGTTTGGCGTCTGTTGTGACTCGAGAAACTATTATTCTTTGATTTCAATATTCTTTTATTTTTTTTCTTCAAATTAATGAAGATATTTACATGAAAGAACGAATTATTTGAGCACATGCTCTGTAAACATAAAATATTATACAGCTCTTTTCTTAGCATAAAACATAAACTACATTTAGAATGTTCCATACACTTACATAAATAAAATTATGGTACCAGAGGCAAACATATTAAATAATACAAAAAAGGAAATATTGAACTTATTAGGAGTGGCAACATAGTCGGTAGTATAATTTCGATGAATTTATCGACTGCGTCTGCGAAAGGAAAAAGTACCAGAAATATTATCTTGTAAAATATCTTTTTTTCGCATTTGTATCAAATGAAAAAGTAATATTTAATCAATTTAAGGACTCGTATAGAGACTAATTTTGAATTTAATGTAATTTTCAAATTATACCTCAGTCTTCCAAAAATAAAATTAAAAAAACGCATTTTTTAACGACATTTCTATTTTAACATTTATTTCTATTACACGATTTACTAACAAAAATTTTATTAGGATGTTAAAAAGAATCATTTATTACTGTAATTTGGTTTGGTTTAGATTGTTTTCTGCGTAAACTGTACTATTAACGGCTTAAAAATTAAACTCCTTTGAATATGCGATATAGTGTGCAAAAAAAAAAAATACCCTTAAATATGAAAAATGAAAATACAAGAAAATATGTTCTCTCTATGTTGCTTTCAGCGAATGCATTTAGATGATTATATTCCTTTTTAAGATTTACAGATCAATGTTCTCCGTGTAGGAAAAAAGTGTGTTTACGTATTATCGTAACAATCGCCAATTCTTTTTATAACTCGCCAAGTTGGCAATTCCGAATTCCTATGTGTCGCAAGCGCTGAATTGGCAACCATGTGTTTCGTTTCATATAATGTCGCCAATAGGTTGCGAGTATACTTAAATACCGAAAAAATATTAAAACTTTCCAAACTTAAAAATGTAATAAATGTAAATAATTTTAAATTTTTTGACAAGTTGTAGGGGGATTTTAACTTTTCAAACTAAACACAAACTTTCAATTGATAAAGAAGGCTTTATAATTTTGTTTTGGGAAATATATTCTGAATAAAATCTATCTAGTAATATTAAAAAACTGAGAAGGCAAAAAGAAATTCACGCGCATCATCATCATAAACGCCCGAAACTTTTTAAATGTCATACTGCTACTCTCTATTTAGAAGATTCTATTTACTCTATATCAACATGTTTTTTTTAAAAAAATACAAGTATTTGATACCTACGCACTATCGCAACTATGCTAATTTTTAAGATAACTCGCCAAGTTGGCAACCCCGATTTCGCATGTTTCGTATACGCTGAATTGGTAAACATGTGCTTCGTTTCATATAATGTCTCCAATACGATTGGGATAATACGTAAGTACCAAGTATTTTTAAAGAACTGAAAAAGTAATACGTACAATAACTGAAGAATTTTTTTTGTCTTTATGAAACATAGATAACCTGTTTTGAATTCCGAGAGAGCGATTCTTCTATAAAAGAAAAGTATCGCTTTTTTTGTTGTTGAAAAAATGAATCCTTATATATTCTAAACAATTTCACAGACCTTAATAAATATAATCGATAAGTTAGTGTGTTACCTTTAAAATAGGAATATTGATAACGCACATATGTGTAAAAAGTCACATCGCTCACGAAAATTGCTACAATTCCAGCCACACCAATCAAAATACACTTTCGGAATATGTTATTGACGGAATTTCGAATCATTTCGCTACATTTTTCTAGTTTAACAGGAATGATGCATAGAGACTTTTAAACACGCACTAAATATTTTTATTTCTAATGGGCTGTGGATTGGTGTTTTACCATTGCAGGCCTAATACATTCTCTGGAAGTTGGTATCTCTTTTTAGAGCGGCACCATAAAAGCGGATACCAATCGCCACAGGTTTTGACACCCAGTTTCCTCCCTAGAGGGAGACACTTGAGCATTAACGATGTGAACCTGTACTTGGATTTAATTTTGCCGAGAGCACCCAAGCCAAACAGACACTCTAGGGATCTTTCACATGCCGTATAATCATGCAACATGGCCTCTGTCGATTTTCTGCATCATGAAAATCCACCGATTTGGGCCGGGGTCGAACCCGCAACCTTGGGTGTAGAGAGCCAGCAACAAACCATCAATGCCACCCAGCCGGCTATACTAAATATTGTAATTAAAATACCTTTAATTCACTACGAGACATTGAAAATATAATACCAAGAAAGAGTGATCAGAAAATTAAGTACATTTAGGAGTATTCGCAACTCATCGAAATATTGAAATGATGTGAAATACGCAGTCTCCGACAAACGCGTTGAACATCATATTAAGGAAAGGAACTCGCAGAATCGAGGATTACTGATAATCACAATATATAATGATATGTATAATCGGTGATGTATCGTGCGGGGCGTGTTCTTTCTACCAGGGAAATCACATTGAGGAAATTTCTTTCATATCTGGATAAGGGCAAGTGCAATAGCATTGAATACCAAGCTAACGCCAAAAGAGGTAGTTCCATCAGGCGTACGATTTTATAAGGGACATGGTGATTGTCTGCATGAAATGCACGCCGGCAAGCTCCGAATTGGTGCGCACATTTTCGAATGCTGTTTTAGATATGTAACTTTTTTATAAGTAAGAAATTTAGATCTTCTATACATTTAGTTGAATCCCACTCCTTTTTTTTTAAAGATAGCAGTCCTCAGTTTGAAATGTTTATAATACTACAGCACTCATCTCTTTATTGTCCCCCAAAATTTCAACATTAATTTTAATCTTCTGCATTCAAATAGTTTATGTCTCTCAATTAGAGAACATAAAATATAAGTACGTACATGTAAGCATTCCCTTCGTTCATTCATACATAAATTGAGATAATATTTGACAACATTTTTTTAAAAAAAATGTATAAATATCTATTTTGCACGTGTAATAACAACAAATTCCATTTTATTATAAAACGTAATATAAAACAATGGGAAAAATGAATGATCTAAATATCATTATTTCTCTTTATATATTTTTTCTGTTAAAATGATTTATTGATCGGGATAAGAAAAGAGTTGCTTCCTTGTTTCAATATTAAGATGATAGATAACATGGTTAAAAAAATTCGATATTTCTGAGAAGTAATTTTTTTATAAAATTAAAGAGTAAAAATGCCTTGAAAGAAAATCGAATAAAATGATAAAACACTTTGAATTCATTCTTTTCCTTACACAGATGGTTAGCTTTTGAAATTAATCTATTCCAAAGTTTACTGTACATAGAGTTTTGCCATTTATTTAAGTAGGTCAAAGATAAGTTTGGTTTTTTTTTATTGATCTGAGCTATGCGGAGAAGATGGATTGTGATATGTCATCTACAGTCAAAAGATATTTTTAGATAAAGTTATCTATTTTGATGACGTGTATCAAACGTTTTCCCCCATTATTGTTTTAGATTTAAAATCTGGACATAAAGGTATGGAGGGACAATTTTTAAAAGCTAAGAAATAAAACCATTAAAATTTTCCATTTCAAAGCTTTAGAAGGAAAAACTCATCACACACATATTGAATTAATATACACCTAAAACTCTTTTTTTACACAATTGATACGTTACTTAGAAAATCGTGCAAAAAAAGTCGTGTACAAAAATACATGCGACATAGGGTACATTTCGGGATATGTCGTAAATTCGGGACTTTAAAAAATCGTGTAAGATGAAAACACTAATCATTTTCCCAAAAAATGGTACAAAAAAGCAATAAAATCCATGTTACATATTTATAAAATAAAAACAATTTTTTTTATTACAAAAAAAAGTTAAAGCTCACGTCAGATTGACCACCTGATCGGAACATCTGCTCACGCACCTCAGCGCCCAAGTTCACGAATCTGCGATGAGCACAGTAGACCTTGGCCCTCATGGACTGTTGCGCAACTGAGTGTGTGTGTATTATCCTTTTAATATGTGATATGTATTATATTCGAAAAATCAACATTACTTAATCCTTTATCTACCGCATTATGATTAACTGCAATTTTTGCATGCATTATTTTTTTTAATCACTCCATTGAAAATTAAGGAATATACATAAACGAAATACTCAACTTTGGAAAATTTAATCCGTTAGAGTTAATTAATTAATTAAAGATATTCAACTGTAATATAAAATTAATTATACGCACTGTTCACTTAAAATAAATAGTCAAATCGTTTTCTAAGGCCTTCATTAACATACAAAAAAATTAGACACTTTCCTTTTGCCATTGTCATTTTTGTTCTGAAAAAATAGTTAATCTTCGCGATCCGCTGAAAACGCAATTTCTGCTGTAAAACTATTCGCCTTCCCCGCTAAAATACTCATCATCGAACCCGTGCTGCCATATATCTTAGAAGAGTGGATATAAAAGATTTTTTCCTGCTAAATATCGTGAGAGTATTCGTGAAAATGGTTATTCTATGTAACTTTAAAGTGAGTGATACTTATAAGAACCGTCTGTAGATAAAGAATCAAACTGGCCTATAAATGGTAACGTGCAATCAGTCAACTTTTTGCGTCTAATTTGAAAATAAACATATAAAAGTAGCACATTGGTAAACCTTTAACAGTTATTTATTACATTTCACAAAACTCTACTATCAAATTAAATCTACAAATATATATAATTGCGTTTTTTTAGTAAAAGTACACCGTTTTGTAGGAAAATAAATTGCAAAATTTTTTGACGAAATTAAACAAAGGATTTTAATAGGGAGTTTTCCCCCTGACTTGTAATGCATTGATGTGTATTATCGGCTTTCCCTTATGCCAAATAAATTATTGGATGCAGGAATGTCCACACAAAAAAACTACTCTTGTACCAGCCCATTTGACTACCTCGAACGAAGACTTGACAGCTATCTGTCTGCCAAGGTACTTCCAAAGATGCTCTGATAGATTAAATTTCAGAGAATGAGCTGGTCATACCATTTGATTCTCAAAATGTTCATCATCCAGTCTAGGTTGATGTTGCACATTATCATCTGTTATGAGAAATGAAGCACTAATGCATATATATGGAGTGGCATACGGTGCAAGGATCTCTGCTGCGATTTTCACAACACTCAAAGTCTTCTTTGGAGCATACGAAGGTCAATGTGACGCCTTAAAGTAGTGCTTCTCAAACTTTCAATACTTGCGACCCAATTTTCAATCAATTTCCATCGCGCCCCCTTTCCATATAATAACAATATTTTGAGTTCAATGGTACTATATTTTGACGCAAAAGCTACAATACGATTTTAACCTCTTAAGTGTCACTGGCGTATATATACGTCTCACTCAACCAAAACGTTTATTGTCCTGGACGTATATATACGTCATTCCGAATTACGATCTTTTCTGTGCATTGCTATTCATAAAATTATTCCGAAGGCTTTGGAATGCAAGCAAAGGACCTTGACAGAGTTTGCGAAGGATTTACTTATTTCAGAGGAATTGCTTATTTATTCCTTTTCTTTCCCCCACCCCCATCCTTCCAATACACCCCATACGCCACATAGAGCACCTACGTGGAAAAAGGTGTCATTGGGAAGTGAAATGCGTAACTTTTAATCAGCTGTTAAGAGATTAATTATAAACGGTACAAATTATTAAGTAATTGTTAATTTCTGTATATAATTTTATATATGACAAGCTCATGGGGTCACTGGTAATTATTAGACTTGTTCTTAATTTAATATTGTTAGATTAATTATAAAATACATCGTGCCGCACTGATACATTTATAAGTGTATTGTATCGGTGTAAATGTGTATTATATTTTTTATAATGTCAGAATGGGGTTTTTTTTTATTTACTTTCAGTAAATTAAATATTTCTTAAAAATCTTTTGTTTTCGACTTTTATATTCACTCGGGATCCTCTCATAGAGTTACCACACCTTCTTAGGGGGGGAGTGCCCCACAGTTTGAGAAACGCTGCCTTAAAGCATTCCGGTTCGAACCATGATTCTACAATGTTGGATTGGCACTATATATGATGCTTTATTCTCTCCAGCTCCACGCGTGAACTGAAGATTTTCCAACGCAAAATGATTGGTCTGTGGAAAAAAAAACCGATTTGTTTACCGAATAGTTTTGATCAGGGATGAACAACTAATTGTCCGTAGGCCACATGCGGCCAAGACAGTTTGAAAACCCGCTTTGAACCGGACTACCGTATCCAACCCATTTTGTTTCCTGCGAGAAAAAGTATGTGTTGGAGAAAGCGCGCGTTGGGAGGAATCAGAGTACCATAATGTGAGAGTTCGAATTACTATGCCTATTACATCGTAATGAACCATATTCACCCAAATTGTTAGGCAAATTAACAAACATCCATTGCTCCAGTGCCTTTCTTTGGGTGTACTTTTCGTGATACAATCTCTCTACTGCTCGTACATTTCCTTCTGACAATCCTTAAATCAGGTGCATATTTGCCAGCTCGGTGTATGTAAAATGTTCCATATTCCTCTGCGGATGATGATTGCTCAAATGACTGCCATAATATAGGTCTATTTCCTCCGAATAATCCTGTAAATAACGCCACCTAGCCCTGAACGAAGACATTTCCGACCATGGATTGCTATACAAATCTAAATTCTTGTGATGTTCCCTGCCTTCCTTTAAAGTTTGTTCCAATGATCCTGGACAACCTGTATGCTTAATCAACTTAAATTCATTTGGAAAAGCATGTGACGGTAAAGGTAATTGCATGTTTTTCATTTAATTTAAAACTTAAATAAAACATGTATTTAGTATTCTGTCTGTAACATTTCGATAAAATTTAATTTTATAGTTGGTTAAAGATTATTAATCAAAATAAGTTAAGTAAAAAAAATTTCAAAGTCTTCCTACTTCGTTAGAAAAACGTACTGGTGCCATCTGTTGCAGCCAGCTGTAATTTCGACAGAAATATAACGCAGTATAAATTTAAAAATAAAATTTAATTAATAAATATTTGAAAAAACTGTATTAACATCAAGTCTCATCCACTACAAGTTTAAAAAATTTATTTGAACTTGAATGGATGTATAGAAAATATTTTATTAAAGTTTGAAAATTTTAATAAGATAGATAAGGAGAGAGAGAGAGAGTGAACTCATAGTAGGAACTGAAAAACAATTTCATCAAAAAACTTTTAAGATGAAAAACATTCTTATATTGTGTGTGTACTTTTAAATGAAATACATTTATTTTCTTATGTGCATTATTATTGTTGATAAAAATATGTACTTTTTTTAAAAATAAGTTTCTGCAAGAAGCAAAAGTTGGCAATAGTGAAGAGCATGAATTTATTGGCTGGAAAAACGGTTTTGCATTTATCATCTGACTATGACGGCACATTAATTTATCTCATTATGATCTTATAATCATTATGCGTTGGTTATTACTAAGAATTGAAAATGGATTAATCCGGAATTTTTTTGACTGCGTATTTAGTGTAGTTTTTTAAATATGCCAAAAACTACTAAAGTGGTGTAGAGTTAATTGACATGCTTTCTTCATTCAATTCATTTCATTTCAAAGTACACATATCTTTCAGTATTAGTTATTCAACAGTTCCTTCTTTCGGGCATTGTTTATTCATTTATTTAGCAAGTGTCTAAAGAACATTACAAAAAAAAAACGATTCTGAATTCAATTTTGTGCACAATGTTTTCCATCTAATAAGTCCTCAAGGGAGAAAATATTCGAAATGAATACGTAGAAGTCAGAAAAGAATCTAGTTCAGCCAAGTGTTTTATAAAAAAAAAGTTATTTTCTAAGTGGTTTTATTTGTAGTTTTCTTCCGCGTGACTTATTTGGAACTTCGCTTTTTTGGGTTTTTTTAAAAATCTTTTTAGTAAACCTCTTTTTTTCCACTATTTCAAAATTAGTTTGTTTCCTGTCTTCACGGAAGAGGAGGCAGAAATGAAATAATTTATTTATTTTTACGGCAACGAATGATTACAAAAAAGCAGCCCCGATCTTCAGCTGGTAATCTGATTATTTTATTTTTCTGAATGCGTTGAATGTCAAATGGTAAATTTTTACCCCATGCACATAAAACACTTATTCTTATTGAATTATTTTATTAAACATAAAAAGATATTGTGAGAACGAGCTGATTTTTTATGAATGAATCGTAAGTATACTTTTTGTCAGAGGCGTGGGTTGTAACTTTTTTTTTGTGCTGTAAAATTTATACAAAGCAGTGATATTAATAACTACAAAATAAGAGCTTGAAACAAATTTTGTACCATATTTATTTTAAAAAACCTTTTTGCGTAAGCAAAAAGTTATAAAATTAAGGCAAAGATGCTCATTTCATTTAATGTTCAGAAATTAATTCATTCGGTTCGAAATACAGTTGAACCTGTTTTTGTACGGTAGATAGAGACCGCATAAAAAGTAATCGCACAAAGGAAGTATTCGAAAATTTCATAAATTCTTACATATAAGAAACGAATTCATTGAGATATTACTAAAAAAAAAATTATGTGGTGGAGAGGGACCATAGAAAAAATTCGCACTTAGAAAACACGCCAATCATTTACGAAAT
The DNA here is from genome assembly GCA_019973935.1 of Trichonephila clavipes. Classification (NCBI taxonomy): domain Eukaryota; kingdom Metazoa; phylum Arthropoda; class Arachnida; order Araneae; family Nephilidae; genus Trichonephila; species Trichonephila clavipes. The sequence goes on along the minus strand of BMAU01005364.1, from coordinate 45,720 downwards.
TTATGGAAAAGTACTTTCATAACAAAATAAATAATTGAATTACACATGAAAACATTTTAAAACATTTAGTTTCACATTGTATACGTGAAAATGTTTTCAAAATTTGCATACATATTTCACTGTTACTCATCGTAATCCCAAACGCTCATCTTCTTGTGATGAATTAGTTCAAAATCACTTTCGTCAGTTGAAGATAATAATTCAATTGATGTATTTTTTGGCATCATAAAGTAAGAGGTAAGTTTTTGCGACGAAAGTCAGTTGGTCAGTTGCTTGTAAATGTCACGATAACCAGACATGTGTGATGGAAGCTCTTTTTGAAATTTCATACTCCTTTCGGAATTGGTATCCATTTTAAGAAAATGCTTTCCCAATTTGTTCGAAAGCTGTAACCCTGCATACATTTTATTCGTTTTCAAAGAATCTGGTTCTTCTTATCCGTCTACATAATCTTTCAAGTAATTGATATTGACACAATTATTCAAAATTTCGTCTTCAATCACACGCGGGATGTTGCCACGTTGAGAGAAAGCAACTGAACATGCATTATTGGGAGACTGCTTGTAGCAAATGAAGAGAGCGTCTTAAAGTGTATATATGTGCATTGCATTGACGTAACGTACACACCCCCGTAACATCATGACTCTAGGAGAACCAAGGCATGACTGAAATCTTGTACGTATTTATCTAATTTATAAAATACTAGCCGTTACCCACCCGCTTCACTGGGTATTTCACGATGTTGTATAAATATATACTGTTTACATATATATATATATATGTTATTCATATCTAGCACTAAGAATTCTATTCTATTGAACAATATGTGTGAATCTCCCTGGATTCCACCTTGGACACCAAGATTGAATTGAGGCAAAGAACAACTAGACTACATTTTTACAATAACAAATTATATTTATTCACTTGAATCAATTATCAACCATCTAATTACAAAGATTTATCAAGATGTCGACGTCAATGTGATTGACCCTAACTATTAAATTAAATCACGAAATATGATACTTATCAAATATTAAACTCAATATCGAAGCGGGGCTACCGAAATACGAGGACCGAGAGATACACACAATTTGATTTACTAGCATTCATTAAATTCCCACTAACTTTATTATATATTTACTCTTATGATCCGATAATCTTAATTTAAATATCACCTGCCTTTTAATTCCTTACTTTCCAGGCGAATCAAACTTTACAATTGTAGATTGCTGCCTAATAATCAGCGAGATGCTAATCGCACAATCAACTTGAATCTTCTTAGAACTGCGTCAACCTTTCTCTTGGCGTATAGGGGCTGCGGTAGCCCAGTGGTTAAGGTATCCAACCATGGCAGACACGTCATGAGTTCGATCCCAGTACCACTAAAGACCCGCCGTGTAGGGCAGCGATGCACGTTAAATCTGTCGAGAGCTGAAACGTCCTCCCGTTGGTGTGGTGTGGTAGTTAGGAGAGGGAGTGCCAGCTCAGGTGTCGTCCACGTCGCTTGATCATGGTTCAAAATTCCGTGGTCCGTGGTCCGTCGCCAAAAGCCCTCGTGTAGCTGAACAGTGCGACGTTAATATTAACTCACTCACTCTCTTGGCGTATAACCTCGTCTGCTAACTTATAACACTCTCCTTAAATATTTTGACTAATTTGCATATCCCGGTTTCTTCTTTTAGAGTTGGTTGGAAATATACGCGAATTTAGAATCCCCAAAGACGCCAAAGATTGATAAAGTGCCGTACATATCCGTTACACATGTGTACTTGTCGGTAAATGTGTTTTCTTTTGCTGAGTAGAGATCCGCTAGGAACGGTCTTTGCGTAAATCGATTTCTCAAGAGATTTTAAAGGGCTTACATAGACGTTATAGATAAGAAGATAATCCATTTTTTTAACTATTAGACTTAGACTCGAAAGTTGGTAAACATATTACTTTTATCGAGTAGAGATCCGCTGAGAACAAAATCTCAAGAGTGGTTGCAAGGAGGTTACAGAGGCATTTTTTATTTTTAAAAAAAATCTCGTTTTTGAGTAATTAAACCTACAAACTTTTTAGTTTTACTAGTATGTTACTTTTGGTGTGTAGAGATCCGCTGGAAATGGGGTTTGAGGTAATCAAATCCAAGTAGGGTTATAGGGGCGTGAATGATGAACATACTTCTGTTTTAGAAATTCAACTTCAATCTTTTTTTAATCAATAGGTGAGATTTATAAGCGTTTTTCAATGTAATCGAAGTTTAATGATAAGACTTGCATATCAATAAAAACAAAACATAATTCGGAACTAGTTTGATATTACGGGGCAAGGCGCCAAGCAGTGCTTGTTGTCGCTGGATTGGAATCCAAGATTACGTACGGCCTATTGGTATCAAATCGCCTGGAAGATAATTTTAAAGAATTGTTTTGAAATATGTTTCAAAAGAAGAACACAGGAAAAGATTGAGAATAACCAAGATGAATCAATAAATAATGAAAATAACAATATAATGTAATAAAAAGTAACATGTATTAATAATAGTATGCAGTATTTAATAATCTTATAATTTAATAGTAATTATATAGAATATCCATATAGTATGATTTAATAATAATAGTTAAATATAGTTTAATAGTAATTATAATCTATAATAGTGATCGTTTTATAATATGTTGTTGTCGTGTGTTTATTACTGGGATACATGCGAAAGACGTGAGATAGATGAACAGATAACATATAACAAAACCACAGAAGAATACAGATTTTATTACAAACGATGACCCCAGCATATAACCAGAAGAGGAGTGCTGCTGTTCCTTTCGAGACGGGAATCCATTTCAGGCGAAAGACCGACTTCTTTCCCGAAGAAGATACAACCAAGTCTTACTCGGGATTCGAACCCGAACCCACTCGGTTACAAGCCGAGAGTCATAGCCACCATACTGGCTGGGCGACTTATAATATTATAAAAAGTATATATAAGAATACTCATATAAAGTAATTATAAATAAATAACATATTAAAACTTATAAATGAATAACAAAATAATATTTATAAATGAATAATATTTATAAATAAATGTAATAAAAAACAATTATAAATGATGAATATTATGATTACATATATAAAAATAATTGTTTTTTTATATTATATTATTAATAAAATAATTCCATAATTTTATTAAAACTAATAATGAATATCAAAAAAAGTACTGAAAACTTGCAATATTCCAAAAATTGCAAAAATATCAAGTGAACCATATTGTAATGTTATCGCCCATCTTGGCGAATATAAGCAACAACTTAGAGCGTGCCCCGTTATATCAAACTAGCACCCATATTTTTACAACATTATGAAATACCCAGCGAAGCTAGCAGGTAACGGCTAGTGAACGTGTAGAATATGTATTCACTTGAACAAGACAAAGCTCAGGACAACTTCGCCAGATGCGAGTTCGCTGATTTGTACTAAAAGAATACTTCTCGTGGTAGGTATTTTAGTAGGACAGAAAATTCATTTGCTTATATATATAATTTAACCATAATCTCTTTTTTGCTTTTGATATCGGTTGGTTTTCATGTAATCCTAATAATCTTTCAATAAATGCTTTTCTGACTAAAATGTCAAACTTATTTCCATTTTTAAGGGCCATTTTCAAACAATGTTTATTGGGTGATATTTTTTTGGTTACTTATGTAACTTATGTTACTTTTACTTATGTAAGAACTGCAGGCCCAGTGGTCGAGTGGTAGCGTTTCGCGCTTCCACACCACAGGTCCAGGCTCTATTCCCGGGCTGGGAAAGGTTGACTCAGCCTTTCATCCCTACCACAATGGGTTGATAAAATTAGTATCACACTTGCTTGGGGACTTAAACAATGGAGGTCTCGCTTCAGACTGACCACTCGATCGATACATCTGCTCATGCACCTCAGCGTCCAATGGGCACGGTAGGCCCTGGCCCTCATGGGCTGTTGCGCCACTGAGTTACATAAGCGCTAGCTGAAGTATCCAGTTTACCCTCGAGCTAAATTTTAAAAAAATATTATTCTTGATGTAACAGCTGAATTGTAAAGAGAGTAAAAACCGGTACACACAAAAAACTGTATAGAAAAATGTAAAATAATTTTTTAATGAGAGCCCTTATTATTTATCTATAAAATCCTTTAAATCCTCACAACGCCCCTTAGAGGTCGATTTTCGTAAAGCTCTTTCTGTTGCGGGTCTGTACTCCATGAAAAGAAAGTGCCTACAAAATTTTAAGAATGTAGATCTTATAGTTCAAAAACAGAAATGTAGAGAAGGCTAGCCCACCATATAACTCCTTTGATCATAATGGGATTCGTTTATGAGTTTTATATATATATTGATTATCTTTCATTATCACAAGTAATGTTCTTCGTAATTTGTATATGTTTTAATATGCATTCATTAGTTGTATGTCGCTGAGCTGCAATGACTCATACAATTTAAGTCAAGAATTAAATGTTTTATTGCTTGTGAGGGGAATAAGTACTTTATTACGTACGTACTTACTAAAAATATTTTTAATAAATCAGTCTACTAATCATCAACTTATGCTAATGAAAATGCGAAAGCAAAAGCTGTACAAACGGAAAAAGTTATGATAGTTATACCCCGAACTTAAGCGATAAATGGGACTGAGTGATAACCGCGTAAGCCGGGGTATGATTTCGCATGTAAATTATTTTTAGTTGGGGCCGGAGATGAAACAAAATAAGAATTTAGAAAAAAATGTTTTGTAAAATCTTAGGTAACGCGCGCACAAATACAAAATCGCAAACCGAAGTTACTTTAATGAAGAAAGTTTCATAAAATGTAACAAAGTAGTGTAGCAGCTCAAAGATTTTTTTTATCTCTCGCAAAATTTCCTCGTAGCGTGCTAATGATTTTTGAATTCCTTGTTTTGTTGAAAAAATATGCTCATCGATGGAGTCTATAATTTCTGAAATTTGTGTAACCCTTTTTCATTTAAACTGGCGCCTTCTGTCAAATTCCCAACCGTCATGCAATCTCCTGATTGAACTGAGTTTGAAGACCCAAGTACATCAACGTATTGCTCTTGCTTATGCATTTATATGAGCTCATCAGTTGTCAGCTCTTGATTGTGAGAATACAGCAGTTCATCCCTATCTACTTCTAAATTTATATGTCTGGCTAGATCGACAGCTTCTTCAATCATATCACTAATTTCACGATTTTTTCCCCTCAAACAAAAGAGGAATCGACGAGAATTTAAAATCACGTCACTCTGCGTTCTCTTAAGTCACGATGTAGCGTAAGTCTATGTATTATTGTATTTTAAATATTGGGAGAAATAAAAAACCCGGCCACTTTTTTGATTGATCCCCCCCTTCCACACGTCCTATCCAGTAGCCGGGATACGCCACATTCAGACAATCACGCAGAGAAGCACAGAAATGCGCAGGAGCTTTTTCATGAACCATTGTAACAACCAACTAGAGGTTGTTAGTGTTTGGGGGTTCGAGCAAAGATCAGCCGTAGCAAGTTTTAAATTCAAATTTATTTATCACTTTTATCTAATCAACACAACTAAGGGTAGGAAATGTACTAAGCAAATAATTAGAAGACCAATAACACGGCTTAAGACCACTTACAAGTATAATCTATTCCACTTACTCTTGGAGCACTCTGGAATTCTACGCTAGAATTTACCGTAATTATCTCTCTTTATTGTACGACCTCCGGTCGTAAATCTTAAGCACAATTTTATCACTTTAATTCTCCAATTATCGATAATCGACCACCCAGCGACTATCCGTCTACTAACATTGCGTACCTACATGCCAACGCTTAAATAGAACAGCTTATTTGAATAAATCAAGTCTTCTTCTTCGAGAGAAAGTTTTCAATAGATCATCCAGCTAAAAAGAACAATTTTACCCCAAGAGGGATTAGTAGAAGGTTCGTGAAGATAACCGTTACACCATCATGCATCATCTTTAATTCGGCATCATTTACCATACTTTTCTCGTAAAATATACCTCGTACACGTAAAGTTCTTTGGGCACTTTTCTTACACTCCCCACGAAGAACCTAGCTTTGCAGAGTGTGGGCGCTAATTTTGGGATATCTTGTATGTAATTGCAACCATTTTATATAATATATCTATATATATAAAGGAGAAAAGCGACTCACTCGCTGACTAATCATGATATCTCCGGAACTATTAAACCTACAGACTTGAAATTTGGAAGGTAGGTTCCCTTCATGGACTAGACGTCAGCTAAGAACGGATTTTGCAAAGTTCGAACCCCAAGGAGCGTTATAGATAATTATTTCCATTACTAAACTATTAGATGTACAGTGGTGAAACTTGGTACACAGATTTCTTTCATAAAGTAGAGATTTACTACATAATGATTTTTACAAAAATCGACCTCCAAGGGGCGTTATACATAATTATTTCAATTTTTAAACTATTAGACGTAGTCTTGAAATTTGGTAAGCGGATTCCTTTCATAGAGTACAGATCCCCTAAAGAATGGGTTTTGTGAAAATCGACTCCCAAGTGGCGTTGTAGAGAATTAAGTGGCGTTATATAGGCAATTAACTCCTTTTTTTAAACTATTAGACGTAAAATCTTGAAATTGAGTTAGCAGATTCCATTCACTGAGTAGAGATATGCCGTAAGATGGGTTTTGTGAATATCGTTTCCTTAGTCGTTTAAGGGGGCTTAAAGGGCGTTATAGATAATTATTTCCATTTTTAAACTATTAGACGTACAGTCTTAAAACTTGGTAAGCGAATTCCTTTCATGGTGTAGAGATCCGCTACAAAATAGTTTTGGGGAAAATTGATCCCCAAGGGTCACTGAGGGGGATTAAGGGGCGAAATAGATAAATATTTCCGCTTTTCAACTAACAGAACCATCTGCTTGAAAATTAGAAGGTATGTTCCGTTCATGGAAAAAAGTTCTTTACAAAGATTTTTGCGAAAACGGACCCCCTAAGGAGTGGGGTTGCGAGGGATTAAGGCGTGTTATAGAAAAATTTCTGTTTTCGAATTTAACTCATTTACTTGAAATTTGTTGAGCACTTTTCTTTAGTTGAATAGAGTTCCACTACGAATGGTTTTACGGAAATCAACTCCAGGGGGAAGCGGGGAGAGTTATTGGGGCGTATTGATAGACAAAATTCCCGTTTTTGAGCTGCTAAGACTATAATAATAAAATTTGGTTTGCATGCTTCTTTTGTTGAATTGGAATCCGCTAAGAATGCTGTCAACGAGGTATTCATGATAAAAATTCCGTTTTTGCTCTGTTAGATTTAGACTTGAAATTTAGCACGCATGTTTATTTTATGGAGTATTGATCCACTGAAAATTACTTTGGTGGAAATCCACTTGATTATTAGGTTAAGTGAGCGAAAAAAATCTTTCTACTTCTATTTTAGATATGAATAGAAATTAGATATTATAATTTATGTTCTTTTTATATAAAGGGGCGAGAGTGTAACAGCTATAAATATAGTTTTCAATACAAACGAATTCTTAATGTTAGATATCAATAATTAATGTATATGTAAACAGTATACATATATACAACATCGTGAAATACCCAGTGAAGCGGGTGGGTAACGGCTAGTATATATATATATATATATATATATATATATATATATATATATATATATATATAACATTTTCAGAATAGCAATTAAATGATTCATTATCGTTGCTATTAAAAATAGAACAAAATAACAAAGATGGATTTTAAAAATAAAAATAAATGTTTTTTCTTCATAATAAAGTATCATTCGTCAATTACGAAATTTCGAATGCCGAATGCTTAAGAGATCCGTCACTTATAACCCTTACGTGACTTTAGCAGAGTGTGATGTTAACAAATATCAAAGCAAGCCGAATGCTTAACCAGTGAACCGTAACGCCCCCCCCGTTCGAGACCGCCTAACTATGTGTGACACAGAAATCGACCGATGGCGAGTATACTCGTCAATTACAGAATAAATTAAAATATTGGATCAAAAGGGTGGGTTTATTTTATAAAATTGTCAATTTGAGTACTTATATTTATTGTATGGTAATATATGTACGGGGCTATAAAGTAATTTAACTTGATCTCGGGTTCATCAAGCCGAAGGTCCTTCCTGCCGTAAGTTTATATGGATACATACAGAACGTTTTTTTTCCAGGTATAGAAGTTAAAGTTGGCATTACTTTCCAAGATGGCGACCGATTTTACAGCTGTCAAGTGATGTATTCTCAGTTTGGTTTGGCAATTCATCATGAATAGACTCACGCCTGAACAACGCTTTCAAATTGTGCAATTTTATTTCGAAAATAATGGTCGCGCGCGCGCGATTTTCATAAGCGAATTTTGTTTAGCGATGAAGTGCACTTCTGGTTGAATGCCTCCGGCAACAAACAAAACTGCCGCATTTGGAGTGAAGCTAATCCACAAGTGTATGTCGAAACACCGTTACGTCTAGAAAAACTGACTGTTTGGTGCGCTTTATGGGCTGGTGGAACCCTTCTTCAAAAACGATGAAGGCCACAACGTTACAGTCAATGGTGATCGGTATAGAGCCATGATTACTAACTTTTTCATTCCTGAATTGAACAATCATGATGTCCAGGAGCTGTGGTTCCAACAAGACGGCGCAACATGTCACACAGCTCGTGCCACAATCGATTTATTGAAAGACACGTTTGGTGACCGCCTAATTTCACGTTTTGGACCTGTGAATTGGCCTCCGAGATCTTGTGATTTAACACCGCTACACTATTTTCTGTGGGGCTATGTTAAGTCATTGGTCTATGCGGATAAGCCACAAACGCTTGACCATTTGGAAGACAACATTCGCCGTGTTATTGCCGATATACGGCCACAAATGTTAGAAAAAGTCATCGAAAATTGGACGTCCAGATTGGACTACATCCGAGCCAGCCGTGGCAGTCGTATGCCAGAAATCATATTTAAAATGTAATGCCACAAGATTATCTTTCGAATAAAAAAAAATCATGTCAATCGAATAATACATCGTTGTTTTATTGCAATTTAAAGTTCTATACCTCTCCAAAAAAACACCCTTTATCTATGCATTTTAGAGACAGTCGCAAAATTCTCAGACTGAGGTACCTAAACACACTGATTCAATTCCTTCTTTTCTGACAAAATATTTTCTACCTGTCTGGACACTAAGGAAGCTCTGGAGCAGGTGTTGTAGAACTTTGATCACAGGTAGGTTTGTCATCTCTTACCAGAAAGTATCCTTGTCTTTCCCACCCTAATAAAGTAACTGTTCTTCAGGCCGCACCGCATTGGGCCATTACTCTTACGTCATAGCTCATGGTTCTAACATTAAATAATTGCCATTTACACCATTCGAAAGCTAAATAACTTCGGGCCAGCAGCTTTTAGTCGCCTCAGAACTTGATCCACGTCACAAATTTGTTCCATGACTGCCCATACTAAAGGAACCCTATTATGAATCAACATCCGACTTTTGCGTTTGCTTCTTTTTGCCGAACATCTAAAAAACATTATCATCGCACATAAATAAATTCGTTGTGTGAACTTATTCACTGTTTCGGCCGGTGCATAAGGGGACGCATGAATTTATTTTAAATTTTATATGTTTTATTTATTTATTATTTGCTTTGTGACGGGCTCAAGCGTCTTTCCATTAACATGTCCTTTGGGTTCTTTGGAGCCAGAATGAATGGCAACTCTTTTCCAACCAAACCAAGAAGTGAAACGTGAAGGAAAGATGCAAATTAGGAAGCTTTTAAGTAACAGAAGTTTAGAGTAAGCTGTGTGGCAATTTGAGGAATGTTATGATAGTCCGTGATTTAAGTGTGAAAAGGTTTTGAAAGATTAAGTGACAGCCAACTGAAGTTATCCGCGACAGAGAGCCCTTAGGTCAAGGTGCATACACTTGTACGCCTGTGAACCGCAACTTCAAATAGGATTAAATAGAGTGCTACTTCGTGGGACGATAAAAGTAGGAGTAACTATTTAGAGATATTTGGATCTGTGATCGAAATGGAATTGAGCTTAGACGAGTTAGTTATTGATAGTGGTCCGAATTACGTTATTTCGGTATTATACACTGGCCTCAAAAAGTTAAGGTACAACATGTTTTTCGAAGCTCACCATAAAAAAAATGGCAGTAACAATAAAATGCATAGTTTACATGAATGATAATAACGAACTTTAAAAACATTAATGCAAAAACGATTGCTACAACTTTTATTTTATAGAAAAGAACGTATATTTATGAGTGAGAGAAAAATATGCAAATATCAAGCTTTCGTACTTTTGTGTGTAAGTTGTGTTGATTTTCAACAGTTGTTGGCAGTTTAGGTGACAATAGTCAATAGAGTTTAGAAAATGTCTCAGAGACGTCGTTTACCCAATTCGTTAAGGTGGCGGGCAGTTGGATGAATGGAAATGGGATTGTCGCAAGCTGATGCTGCTAGACGTCTCAATGTGTCTCGTAGTGTTGTTCAGCGACTTTGGGATCAATACCAATCCGAAGATTCTGTGTCCAGAAGACCCGTTCCAGGCCGACCACGAGCTACAACACCTGAAGAAGACCGTTTTCTAGCTCTTTCGGCACGAAGGAGAAGAACCACTACTGTGCCGCAGCTCGTTGCAGACCACTTTCAAGCATCAGGAAGAAGAATCTCCGCTACTACGATGCGAAATCGTCTTCACAATGCAGGTCTGTATGCAAGAAGACCAGTTGTGTGCGTTCCCCTGAACGGACGACAGCGAAGGAACCGCTTATGCTGGGCAAGAGAACATGTTTCTTGGACGCAGCAACAATGGGCTTCTGTGCTGTTCACAGACGAGCCCAGATTTACAATGGAGAGTGATTCAGGGCGTCTACTGATCTGGAGAGAATAGCGCACTAGATACCATCAATCCAACACTGTTGAAAGACACAGTTATAGAGGTGGTGGAATCCTGGTTTGGGCAGGGATCTCGCTCAGTGGCCACACTGACCTGCATGTGTTCCATGGAGGAACCGTAACTGGTCTTAGATATCGGGATGAGACCCTTGATCCATATGTCCACCCATATGCTGCTGCTATTGGTAACGACTTCATTCTGATGGATGATAATGCATGACCTCACCGAGCTCGGATTGTTGAGGAGTATCTGGAGGATCACGGTTTGGAACGAATGGAATGGCCAGCTCGATCTCCAGACCTGAATCCGATAGAACATCTTTGGGACTATCTTGGCAGAGAGGTTGCTGCTTTAAATCCTCCTCCAAGGTCGTTACATGAGCTGAAACAAGGCTTACTCTGTGTCTGGTCTTCGCTTCCTATTCCGGTGTCCGACAACTTAATAAACAGCATGGGAAATCGATGCCGCCAATGCATTCAAGTTAGGGGTGGACACATTCCTTATTAGAACCCATTTTTGTATTGTTTTTATGCCATTTTACCACATAACACTGTGATGTGCTGTTTTCTCCAAGAATGGACTTTTCCGCAGAGATTGCTTTTTTTTTGTTATAAATCGTTTTTGCAATACACTTATACAAATTTCTATGACGCATTCAATAAAAAACTATTTAATGCACATATCCTCCAAATTTTTTGTTTCTACATTCATTCATTTGCAAATTAGACACAAAAACCCGGTTGTACCTTAACTTTTTGAGGCCAGTATATATAATGTGTGTTTAGCCACCGTAGATTCTCTCACATATCATATTATTATCTATTGTTAGAAGTTTAAGATCTTAATAAAGTCATATTAAGATCATGGCAGCTTTTAGTTCCTTTATTCCTACACCTCTAGCTCACGCTGATAATCAAGGAGAAGGGTACCCGAGAGAGGCGTCCTTACAGCTTTATTCTGTGCGGCCTAAAAATATTCTAAACATCTTAAAATTAGAGAAAATGTTCAGCTTTTCTGAAAAACGATAATTTAAATTGTGACAAATCTATACGGAACTTTATCACTAACCTTCTGATACGTCTTTTTTAGGGAAATTTAATTCCCTACCTATTTCCAATCAACTCCAAAAAGAGGACAGGGATTCCTTCTTATGCAGATTAGATAAAGTATTTAAGTCAAACGGAATAGTAAAGTGTGAGACAGTAGGAGAGAGAGAGATTGAAGCAGGAAGGTATAATAGTGAAGTTAGAGATTTATTATTGAAGATTTCTAGGTGGATAAATTAATCTCAGAAAGAGCTGAGATTCCATGTGGTAAATATTGATTTATAATTAAAGTCTCATTAAAGTTTTATATTAGGAGTGAGATTAAAGCTAAAGGTTCAATAGGAACATTATTAAATATAATTCTGGGATCTCTTATTGCGGTAATCTCTGCGTGATCGATATTCTAATTGTTAATTAATTGGATCATTAAATATTTAAGTTAATATAAAGGAAAGTCCCTTTTAAACCTCATAGCTATTTTGATTTATTTGTTATTAAAAGTCTTTGATTATATTTGGGAAAGATAACCAAATATAAAGAAAGTTATTTATAAAAATGGCTACTTTTTCTTCTTTGACTCAAAATTATTCTCGTTCTCAAAGTGAGATCCAAGGGGATTTTCACAAAATAGCCAATGGTCACTACCTTTTACTCATGATGAGTATACTATGACACAAAAACTTGCAACTTCAAACTTCATCATGACGACTCTATACTCGTCAAACACAGTTAACTGGCTGTGATGTATTTCAACCATTCATTCTTGGGTATTCAAATCTCCGGTAAATGTTTTAAATTGCCTTCAGAAATTGGAGAAAAATGTTAATTACAGATAATGCATTATTTTTTGTTTCTTCATATTAGTTTTGATGCATTCAATTAATACACTAATTTAGCACTAGATATTCTATAAGATTAACATTACGTTCACGAACTCAGAACAACCTCTAGATGCTTTATCTTCTTTAAGCAGATACAAGAGTTGAGAACCCATAATAAGTGAGGGATCTTTTCTCTCTCTCATAGAAAGTACCATCTTTGATAAGCACCGTTAACGCACTCCCATGAGGTGTTCATAAATTTTCCCCGGGTCTTGAACCTCCTTCCTTATAAACTAATACGTACATGCATTCATTGCAATTATTCTGATATACTTGAGTTCCAGCATAATGTGTTACAGGTGCAATTTGGCCAAAAATGGTTTTTGAGCCTATAAAATCAACGAACCAGTCATCTGAAGAATTTGAATTGATAGGCAATCCGTAATCATAAGGGATTAATATATTTTTGTTCAAAACAAAACTTTAAAATTTTAGATCTCAAGATACTATCAGATAAAATAAAAGCACAAATTGCACTGTCATTTAACTCCTACAGACACTAAGAAAAAAACTCATCACTCTTTGTACTAAAAATTCAGAAACATATTGGCGAACATTTTATCCGGTTCATTCACTTTCTACATGATTTTAATGATTATGATTTTTTTCCACTTTACGACCCAGCATTTCTTTTTTAAATCCATAAAATATGTATAATCTTCATAAATATTCTTATGACCCTATTACCAAAATTTCCCTTAAAAATATCTATAAACCAATTCCAGCAAGTTTTATTAACATGCATCCTTTTATGCTAATACACCAGAGGCATTTTTATGTTTCCTGGTAAAAAAAACTTCGCTGCCGGCTACATCATCCTTTTCGTATCTACTGCATGAAAGAAAGATCTATGTTCCATTTCGTCAGTTATTGTGCATCCTGTCCCAAAAGCTGAAAGCTACGAGTATTTCTTTTTGGTACCATGTATTCATAAAATAAAATCAGTTTGAGAAGCTCACAAAATTGCGACAATTTTTGTGAGTTTGTTTCCCAAATATTGTACGTACGAACAAAAGAGTGTTTCTAAAGATGGCAAGGAGCATCTGTTCTGCTTTATGAGATATGCATGAAGTATTGTCGTTAACTCTGGCTCAGGAGAATTTGTATTGTGATTCCAGATAATGGACATGAATATCATTTCCAGCTTTTTCTTAATAATGCCAGGTTTTAAATCGAACAGAGTTCACAAATTGTTTTGAAGAGTGTACCAATGCTTGAGAAATATTGTTATATCTTTTGAATTAATCTGGCTTTTTTTAGAATCTAAGAATTATTAGGTTTGTGCGAATGAAATATCGGATTTTTAAGGTAACCGACTATTCTAAAAACATGCATTTTGCCAAAATTTTACAATTTTTTTATGACTTCATTTTATAGCTTTATAAAAATACCGAGTATTATTTTCCATTCGCTAGAACAAAAACTACTTTTAGTAAAAGCAGATGCCACTACTTTAAGCAACGTTTTACTAATGCAATTTACTCGAAATGTTTTTTTTTTGAAAATTTTCAAACGGGGACAACGATTGCTGAAAGAATTTTGAAAATAACTAACTGAATTTTTTTTGCATAAGTTCAGTTAATAGTAGAAGCATTTTAACCTTTAAATTTTTCAATCACTGTTTTATTACAAAATTTACAGTCCCTTATGTGAATATAATCACTGTTTTTTAAAGCAATTTCATAAAATAACTAAGATAAAGCGCTCTAGTTTTTTTAAACGTAAATATATATCTTATCGTGAAGGTCATTTCAAAATGAATAGCAAAGCAATACATCAAAATTGAAAATTTGTTCATAAACTTGTACAAAATGGGCCCCATTTATGTAATTTTTTTGTAAATTTTTATCCATTTTTTTAGTAATAATTTTTTTTTCTTCTTCTTAATCCTAGTGTGTGTTATTTCTTAAATGCACTAAATAAATTTAAAAACCACAAAAAATCTCCATATCTCCATTTTTTTTAAAAAAAAAGTTGTAGGAAGTAGTCGGATATCTTAAGTAATTTTATAAAATTTCATATCCTTTACTTCAAAAGCTGTTTAAGTAATCAAAATTGGTTCCGTTTGCTTCAATAAACCTTTCCCAAGGCGAATGTAATGCATAGATGCCTGTCTTTCTTACTTCTAAAAGTTCGGAATTTCTTAAACTTGGATATGTAATTTTTCAGACTGTCCGTCTTCATTTTCCTACGGTTAAGCCCGTAAAAACTGTTCTAAATGTTTAAAAATAAAGTCGATTTGATTGGGGAAGGATCCGGTGAATAAGTATGGTGCTGCTTCGTGTTTTAATTTAATTTCACGACTATTTTGTATGACGTATAAGCGTGAACGTGTTGTTGTCGAGAAGTACTTAGCCATGCCAATCAACGAATTAAACAATTTCATGAATGATATAAATTGATTATAAAAATTATGAAATAATTTTATTTTTAATAAGCTTGCATCGTAAGGCTAGCACAAACCCGGATAACCCGCGGGTCATGTGTGGTTAACGTTAACTCAACGTACGTTGTGTGGCCCGTCAGGGCGTATTATATTTTTATTGAAACTTTCGCTTCTCGTGGCATGTATACTAATAAAAATATTAAATAATTGAAAATTTGCATATTTTATTGTAAGAACACAGAGAGAGAGGAGGGAATTGCGAACTCCATTTTAATACAGTTGGACCCCGATTTAACGAATTCATCGGGACAGAACATTTTATTCGTTAAATAGATGTTTTTCGTAATATCGGGGTCCAAAAAAATTAAATTTCTTTTGTCCTAACTTTTTTAAAAATTTTTATAATAATCATCTATACAACGAACATCCATTGTTAGAAATTACACACTTTTCGTTCAGCATCTAAAAGTAGCATTAGAGAATTATACCACGCGCCAGTTAATTGGATATCTCAAGATAATGACTAATAGATGTTTGACCTTTTTTTCCTACTTTAAGTGGAGAAGAAAGTGCTGCGCTCTTTACATCCTGCTGCATTAGGTACGTATTCACAATTTCCAAACAATGTATACAATTAGAAAATACAATAGTTTTGATAGGAGTTTCCTTACCAATTTCTGCATAAAAGTCGCTACACATTTGCTACCGACAACCTGCTATGCTTAACAAATTTTCAAAAACGAAATTTTCTGCAAAACCGTTCTTATAATAACCTCAAGAAAAAAAGCAAATGATAAAATCTTCCAAGTTATCGGCTACGTTGTGGAATGAGATGAGGTGAAGGATTTGTTGTTGTCGTATTTTTTTTATCGTAGGATACATATGAAATATAAGTGGAAGAACAGACATACAATAGAAACGGAAGAATATTGACATTTAAGTTTCACAGATGATGGTCCCAGCATATAACAAGAAGGGGTGCGCTGCTTTCCATTCGAGATGGGAATCCATTACCGGTGAAAATCCAACTTCTTTTCTCGAAGAAAATGCAACCATGCCTTACTTGGGATTCAACCCCGAGCCCACTCGGTTACAAACCGAGGGTCATATCCACCAAACTGGCTAAGGGACTGGTGAAGGAATTCTATCTTATTCAAACTCGCGCGGTTGGTTTCGCTCATGACACGTCTACACCTGTAAAGTCGAAAATAAGGGTTGCACTCTTCGCTATAAAAATGTATTACTCTTAAAGTCTTTTTCTATTTCTTTCAAAAGGGATGTCATTTGAAAAGAAATCCAATTTTTTTCACATCTAAATTAATAAAAAATATTTTTTCAGTTGTGAAATCAATTCGTTAATTCGGGATTTATCATTCTTTAAATAGGGGAGTTTGCCTCCATTTTAATCGGGGAAAAGAAAAAATTCGTTAAATCAGGATCCGACTGTATCTGATATTCGAAAATCCTACGCAATATTGAAAGAATTGTTATCGACAGGCAACCATGATACTTTAGATTTACGTTTTTAGTAAATATAACAGAAAAAAAATAATCAACTAAGAAAGGACTCGAAAGGAAAAGATTATTTAATAATCGATGCTTACAATTTCATTAAAACTTTGAATAAAAAAAATTTTTTTTGTTATTTCTGTGCCAAATGTAGTATTTGATAATTCATTTTCAAAATGATTCTTTCGATTTGCAGCAGTTTATTAAAAATATTTCTTTTCATTATGATACCGTAACTCAATTAACTACGTTTGCAGGTTCTTAAGAACGCTTTTCGAGAATGAGAATGAAAATATTTCAAACGTTTAACGTTTTCAGGATTAGCAGAATATGTAAAAATATTTGAATTATGTTCATATGCTTGGTCTATATTGACGTGAATAGCATTTCTAAAAATCTGTAAATGGAGTTAATTTAATAAACGTTATATTGAAGTAAAGCATCCACATCAAAAATGAGTTTTTACTATTTACTAAGATCACACATCCAAGGGATGTTCGTACTTCAGACACTCTGCAAAACGGCACGAAAGTCCTTTTGTATCCCATATGCATTAACGAGATATGACTCAAAAGTTTCCTGACTGTGTCTATAACTTAAAAAATATTGTGGATTAAATAACTGAAACACATCGCCTCCTTCAAAATAAGACCCTTGAGAAACAATATATATTTGCCATCGATTGTGAAGGTCATAGCAGCATTTCTGTGATTCATTTTTAGCCATGCCTCTCAATTCAGACTACAATGCTCTTTTCACTTCATCTGCAGATTGAAATTAGTGACGTAAAAAGCAACGCGTCGGTTCAAAAATAAGCTGATGTCACAGAGGTCAAGATCAGAAAAGCAAAAAGATGCAAAAAAAAATGTTTTAGATTTCGCTAGAAATTAAGTGACGATATGAGGGATCGAGATGCAGGCGCGTTGTCGTGCAAAAGGGTCTATCTCGGCTCTTCTCACAATTTTGGCCTCTTCATTCGGATCTTTTCACGCAAACGACGCAGGATGACCACATAGAGCTTTTTGTTAACAGTACGTTTTTCAAGTATAGATTCCAGATGCATAATGCTCTGGATGTCGAAGAACACTTCCAGCTTGACCTTCTCTATTGAATGAATTTGGTGGAATTTGCACTTTCGTGGAGATTGTGATGATTACCATGTTGTCGGTGTTTTCTTTGACTGAGTGAATCGATTAAAAAACACCATTTCTCGTCTCCAGAAACAATTCTGCCATATTGGGAATCTTTGTAAACAGGTGAGATTTAGTCTCCCGCCATTTCCCTTCGAATTGTCTTTTTGTTTTCGTTTAACATGCGGGGAACGATGTGTTGACACATCCTATGAATGTTAAGAACCGTTTCCAGTACTGTTGACATGTGACCTTGGATATTCTACTTATTCCGATATTGTTTGAAGCCTGTTCTTACGTAGAGCCGCAGAAACCTTTTGATGTTTCCTGCTGTGCAGGAAGTCTGCGGATGTTCAGAGAGTTCGTCGTCTTCGACATTTTCCCTTTCTTCTCTGAAACGCCGATGCAAGTCAAAATCTTGCGTCCGTGATTGTGTGTCAATGCCGTACACATGCTTCAATATTTCGTAAGTCTGCGCGCATTTTTTCTCAAGCTAACAAAAAAATTGATATTCATTTTCTGCTCAACAAACGCCACTTTTCAGAATTGCCGGATACTAAATACATCCGCCTACGAAATACGACACCGTGGCGAGCCGCAGTAATTTTCTCCAAAAAGCGCACAAATCCATTTCCACTTACCATGTAAAATATATATATACAATGGTTTCAAAACACTAAATACCTTGGTATTATTTTTGATAAGCAGCTCACTTGGAAACCACAAATTCTATACATACGCGGGAGAAATTTCGGAGAATAATGTTTAAATTATCCCTCTTAATTAGCCGGAATTCTGAATTAAGTATATAAAACAAAGTGCTTCTCTATGCAGCCGTTATGCGTCCCATCATAGCCTAATTTTGTCCGGTATGGGGATACGCCGCTAAAACTAATATTAATATTCTAGATACTCTTCAAAATTCTTCTATTCGGATGATTTTAAAAACTACTCCCCATATAAGAAATGATATCCGGATAGCCTATTAAAATTAATAGTTTTAAATCTCACATTAAAAAATAGCTAAAAACTTCTTTAACTCTCTACCTCATACTCTAACAATGTAAGTATCTTAAATCTTCATGACTATACTTCTAATATTATCACTAAAAGACCGAGAAGAATACTTCTCGATTCATATAATCCACCATAAATTTTAATTTAAACGACAATTTTTATTTATTGCACTTTTAGTTTGCTAAATCTTTAACTTTAAGTTTTTGTATCTGTATCTCTCACTACTGGACAGGCTCCATCCTCTCTATCATATGCTACTTTACTAGACTTTTCAGCAGCCAATGAGAGTCACTTTCCTCACATGTCAAGATCCAATCAGAGAGAAACCACTCAGCTCTCTCCCATGTACCCAAAATTTCTTGATCAAGTTGAACTTTTTCGAACGATTAGCTCAGCCAATTAGGAACCTCCATCTCCCAGCATGAAAATGAACACTGTCGACTCTTCATCTGTCACCAGGTATGAGATTGAGGGCCGTAAGAGACCCATATGCCCCCACCATAATCACCGAACCACCAACCCCCAGATTTGGGGGGATGCAGTAACACATAAGCATAATCATAGTCGCGCTGCAAAAAGTTCTCACGTTATAGTCTCATTCCGGTATTTTTTGAATCCTACAACGTAAAACATTTTATTCCGAAGAGTTTATTCTGTGTTTCATTAAATGATGCCACTTTAGTAAACCAGCTAAGATGTGCTATAGTAAAATGATCTACACAAATATAGATTTTCAAAAATTGCATGAAAGAAAGGATACTTAAAAATCTTATTAAGATTCGGACGTTAATTATATTTAATCATAGTGTATAATAATAAATTTATTCATTTTTTATCTGTCTTACATTATTTTAAAAGCACGGTTATTGAAAATGCCCGCTGTAACGTAACACGTGATTTAAGTGGCCCGTGAAACCTTTTTGATTTGTCCGAGCCAGCTCTAAAATACACCAAAACGCATTATTAGTGCATCGTAAGCAGCTCATATAAATATATTACCTTTATTTAAACTTTATTTTCAGTATTTAGAATAGAAACATGGGAAAAATTGTGCGAAAAGTCGTATATTTTAAAGTTCGCGTTAACATACACACAAAAAAGTCTCTATTAGCTTTGTTATTAGGCAACGTGTGTGTAATGCAAAAAAATGGCATGATTAAAAATAATTGCTTTAAAACTATCTTATTATCCTTTGACGTTCCTCAGAAATTTTTAGCTTTTTTTAATTAAGTAATTATGTGTTTTCGAACGGCTTATAAGGAATCTATTCTCCTTTCATACGCCAGAACATACTAAAAGAAAGTTAATTAAGCTTCTTTTTATGTAGTGCATGGCCTGTTTAAAGTCTTTGTCCGTATGTTTGGTAATTTCCTTTCTGAGGGCATTGTTTACGTACTGGCATGTAGTACTTCTTAATCTATTGTATGTGTAAATAAGTAAAATAATATAAATTATTTGAAGTTTATTTAAATCCAGTCATTATTTTTAAATTGACTGTCAAAGAAAATTTTATGAATGAATGATAGTTTGAAAGAATTAGTTAGCTAAATTATGAAATTAATTTCGATTAATTATTTTAAGAAAGAGAATTTAATATTTTTTCTCCCTTTGTGTTTCTTTTATTTTCTTTTTTATTTTTGTTCATCTGAAATTAAATTTCAAACCAATTATTTCAATGTTTTCTTAAAGGAGTCTCGGGGGTGTTAACTTCGTTCCGAGGGAGGGAGGGGGTCTGAAAATATAAACAATTTTCAAATAGATATAATTCTTTGAAATTAAAATTGAATAATTCAAATCTTTTACACATTATCTATAAAGCAGTGTTTCTCAAACTGTGGGGCGTGCCTCCTGGGGGGCGCGATAAACGTACAAGAGGGGCGCGAGCATATCGAAAATAAAAGATTAAAAAAAAATTATTTACTGGAATGAAGTAAAACAAAATACTTTCTGGCATAATAAAAAAATACACATTTACACTGATATAATTTATGGATCTGCGATATTACGTCATAAAAAATAAAAGCTTCTACTTCAAAACCTCATTTTAGCTATCTTTGATACTGTAACCAAATAAAAAACCTTTTATTTGATTTGCTGTAATCCCATGATGAGAGATTTGTTTATTACGGTTTCTTTTCAAACCCAAATGAGAAAAAAACAAAACCCAGACCCATAATCAAAAACAAATTTTAGGAAGATAAAAAATTCATCACTGTTATATTATTGTCATCAGCTGTAGGCAGCAGAATGTATTTGCTGCGGTTTGACCTTCGAACTTGCACGGTTAGTTACGTCCCTGCTCTTATGTATTTGTTTTTTCATTTTGGGAAGTTGCAAATAAACTATTTCTGCTGCGATTTTTTCCTTGTAAAATATTTTTATGATTTTTGGAAAAGCACAGAGAACTCTTTAAAGGATTACTTGGTCAAGATTTATTTCTATGAGTTATTCCCAAACATATAAAAAGCGTAATGAAAAAAACATTTACATAATTTTTTTGGAACATCCATATTGTAATAAATACACTTTTATTCCGAAGCTGTCACGCCGAGCACAGAGTGCACGAAATCGGTAATTCTGGCAAAACTGTTTTAATTGTTACAATGGCTCTGACACTCTATCCTCAATGTTTGACAGTCTTAACGTGTGAACTAAAATATATTTGTCACATATCTCCCTCTTTTTTTTGGGAGTGACAAACGTTTTTTTACAATCTTAAGGTACTTGTTTTGACTGAGTTCCCGGTGTGATAACTTTTTCCGGAAATATTTTCTGTGTTTTTTGAAAGTAGGTGAGTATATTTTCTCTTAATTAAATTATTCACTGGAATTACGATTTTTATTGTGTACTATAAAAATAATTATAAAAAAAGGACTAGGGTGACTCATAATAACTCCACTAGACCATTAGTATCGAGTGCTTGCCTGCTCCAGGGGTAAAACATGTTGGGAATCTTTTTCACTTTAAATATTAAAAATAATACAATTATTTTCATCGGAATTTTATATTATTGTTCATTTATTCATCATTAATTCTAAATGCTAATTTTGTGAGGCTTAAAATTACAGTTCGCTTAAAACTAATTATAATTTGAGCAATGATTTAAAAAAAAATCATTTTACACATTTTTGTAAACATTGTCAGCGCATGAAATTTTTACTCTCCTTAAAATTCAGCGATTATATCAGTAATGTTTTATTTTCTTATAAATGAACTCGTGCAAAGAGCAGGCATTTCAGCCGGTATCAGTAATGTATCAGTGATGTACAGATTATTTTATAACTAATTAATTAATCCTAAATTAAGAACAAGTTTAATAAGTATTGGCTACTTCCATGGGCTTGTCTTGCAGAGCAAAGTTTTTGAAAGGAATGCTTATGATTAGAAATTGACCCACTGAGTTATTTCTAAAAAAAGCTGATATCTATATTTCGTCTTCTAAGCAGTCACCTCATTTTGCAATATGTTCCAATTTAAAAATTAGAGAAAGGAAAAATAACATAATAATTATCCTATTACTTAATTTTTTTTTGGTTAAAAGCAACATATACAAAATTTAATACTTATGTCATGAATTTGTACGGTTTTTAATTAAGATTATTGCTTTAGCGTAAAAAATGTGCATTATTATTGCATTCAGTACATTATTAATGTATAAGGGGGGCGCGATAAAGTTGTGATTGAAAAGGGGGGCGCCAGTATTGAAAATTTGAGAAGCACTGCTATAAAGGAATGAGGCATCACAAAAGTTTTAAATGTTTAAAATATAATCGTAACTTAAAAGATTATAAGTATGTGAAGATAGGAATTTTATTTCTGTAAGAAATATTAATTTAATTTTACGTTGCGAATCTATTTTCTATAATACAAGCTTAAATTACTATCAATAAGAAGATTTATAAAGTTAAAAAATACCCTTGTTATACACTGTAGCTATTTTGATATAAATACAGTAATAAATCATATTTTTAAAAAAATAAAAAATTAAATTTTTAAAAAATTAAAATTTTAGTATTTTTTGAATATTTTAAATACAAAAGATATATAATACTACAATTAGGTAGAGTTTAAAGAGTCTGGGGTACATTTTATAGTTCTGTACACTTTTACACATCAAAGGCCACTAGTTTAGAAAATAGCATGAGCAACGTAAAATTTACTTAATATTTATTACAGAAATGTTTCTTAATTTCATATTCATATAATTTTTTAAATTATGATTTTATTTTAAATATTTTGTACTTTTTTGAAACTTCATTCCCTTATAAATAATATCTAAGAGATTCTAATTATTTAATTTTAATTTCAAAGAACTGTATCCATTTGAAAATTGCTTGAATTCCCCCCTTCGAGACGAGTTTACACCTCTGATAAGCTTTCTTCAATAAAGATACTTTTATTCCATTCTTTAATACAAAACAAAATTGAAAAATAAAAAGGAAAAACTTTAAGAGTTTTTTTTTCAAAAATCAAATGTGCTTTCTTACAATTTCGGAATTATGCGGAATAAAACACAAAAGTAAATATTTTTTTACGTTATTTGAGAACATTAATTTTAGAAATCCAAGGAACTATCCAGCTTCCTAAATCCTTGCAAATGCAATACAAACTCTAATTATATCGATCGACAATTATAAATTACCATTGTGTCAATTTCCGTGCCCCAAGTTATCAGCATCTGCATCATCTTATTCCATAGATAAAAACTTGGTAATGTATTTACATAGTCCTTGAGTACGACAGCCTTTGTGTTTGCTTCAGATAAAATAACCGTCTTAGTAATATTTATCCAGTGGTTGCTGTTGCGATACATCGAAAGGATAACAGAAACGGACTCGATGGACAAGATTCTCTATCTTACGTTTCGGAAATGTTTCACTAGAATTGTTTGTTTATTGTCTCAGAAAGATTTCTTCGGCGGTTATCATAAAGTAAAAGAAACTCATAATAATTCGCCTCACAAGTATTATTAATAAATTTTTTCACACGTCATTAGAAAAAAGGAAGCACTTTTACGACAAACTGTTTGATGATCGAAGAAAGTTGTTGATCTTGCAAAAGCGATTAAATTTAGAAGTGTAAAGTGATGACGTTCAAGAACTGCTGGATTTCCACAATCAGAAGTTGACAATGGATGAGCTCATAGAAATGCATGAGCAAGGTGAGACATGAAAGAACTTTAGTCTTCAGAACATTGAGTCTTTAGACCCAGTACAATCAGAAGATCGAATGACGGTTGGGAATTTAACAGAAGGCCTCAGTTTTATTGAAAAAGGGTTACAAATTTTAGAAAATACAGACTCCAACGAAGAGCGTATTTTTTCAACAGAACAGAATAAAAAAAATCATTAGCATGCTGCGAGGAAATTTAACGGGTTATGATGTTCCCCTCCCCCCCCCCTTTGGGAGAACATCTCTCGGAGTATCAGCGTGAGCTAGAGGTGTAGGATTAACGAAAGAACTAGAAGGAATTATTATCTTAATATGACTTAATTAAGATATTCAACTTAAACGTTTAACAAATTAAATTATAATAATTAATGTGAGAGAATCTACGATGGAAAAATGCGCAACACACAATATATACAGATAATAACTTCTTAATCTAATTCGGATCACTATCAAAATAACTGAATAGCCTAACCTCAACTCCAATACACCCACAGATTCTAATATTAAATAGTCAATCCTACCTTATTGCAGTCTGAAGATTCAATCAATATTGTCCTATGCTCAATCTTGTCTTTATTTTCATGCACTGGTGTGCAACTTGTATTCTATATATTCAATCACTTATAACTTCTAATTACCGCCACGTAAAACTCATTTAGACTTGAAACACGATTCCTCTATTGGACATCAACTACCGCCAATTTCCATCCACTATCACAAATTGCTATACATTGCCATCAATTGCCCTACATTTTACCATCACGTTTACTCTAAGTTCCGATATTTAAAAGCTTGTTCATTTGCATCTTTCATTCACACTTCACTTCTTGGATTTGGTTGGAAAAATTCTGGTCCAAAGAACTAAAGGACATATTAAAGAAAGGACTCTTGAGCCCGTCACAGGGTGAAAAAAAATCTTTGATCCGTTAGACTACTTTGTTAGATTTTATGAAACCTTCTACATCAAAATTACTTAGGCTCGAGATTTTTTATTTGTGTTATCTAAGTTTTTACTAAATATTTTTTTCCTAAATTATTTTTTTTCTTCTCCGGCCTGAACTAAAAATAATTTATAAACAAAATTATATCGACTTACGCGGTTGTCACTCAGTCACACCTATCACGTAGTTCAGGGTATTACCGCATTAAAGTTTATTAATTAATTGCTGGTATACCCGTTCTTCGCACGGATGAGTTGAAAAATTACTGATTTAAGGATAAAGCAGCTTTTAATGAGTTAATTTTAAGTGAATTGTAAATTAAACAAAAAAAAAAGCTTTTTTGCATATCTCAGCTGAACAAAAAACCATATTTTTTAAAATTTTAGTCTCTTTTTTACTTATAACGCCCCGTAACTCTTTTGTGGGTCGATTTTTAAAAACACCTTCCTTTTTATCGGCAAAAGTAACACATTTTTTCAAATTTTGCGTAATAGGCGCTTAATATAGAGAAAATAATTTTTATCGATGTATAATAAGTTACTATTACATTCTGTTGTACTTATTTTTTGTTAAAATTGTAAGATTCACAATCAACGCCGTTCATTACATTATAATGACGATTCAATGGTAATATATTGAAATATTGGCAATAGAGCTAAGTTGGCATCATTTTTGGAACTTGGCGATGGATTCAATGGTGCAGAAGTTGATATGCTGTAGCGCCCCCTGGCGGGGATCTGCAACAAAGAAAATGCATAAAAACCTTCTCCACAAAAAAAAATACTTACACATGCCAATTTTCATAGCGATCGGTTGAACAGTGTTGGAGTGATGCGATTTCATATGTACAAAAATCCATTTTTATACATATAGATATAGATTTTAACTTTTAACATTTACTACTTTTAGAAATTTCTTTTCAGTCAATTCATTTCCGCCATCGAAAATTCCTTTTTTAATGCTACCGTCTTTTTTCATAGATAACTGATTAATCCCTTCAGTATATTCTATTATGATTGACTTATTGATCAATCCTAATAGGATATACTACTATTTTTTTGCAGATATGATTGTGCTTCAATCTTTATCCAAAACATATCTCTAAAAGATGTTAAAATCATCTTTTTGAGAATACTATCATTTTTTTAAACTCTGCAATAGTAATTTAGTTTATAAATCGAAAAAAAGGCAAATGAAAAATTTACACATTTTTCGAGTGCAGAAACTTAAATTTTGTATGATAAATTTCTTATGAATAACAGTATAAGGAATATTGTAAAGGGTATAAAAATATTACTGTATAAGAGGGAACCATTTTTCTTTCCTAATACGAATAAAATAGAAATCCCAAGAGGTGATTCCTTGCTTTTGTTGTCTACAACATTGTACCAAATAAAAGTTCTTGTAAAAGTCATGCCTAAATAAGAAAATACGCTTACAGCGGATATTTTTTCTAAATATAGTTTGCTTTCTGATATAAAACAAAGCATTAAAACAAATACGAAAATGATTTTACTAGAGAATTCCGTAACATATTTAGAGCCATAACACGAAACTCGATCATAAAAATAAAATATAAAACGCACTGATTCTATTTTGTTATCATGGATATCCCACTTTAACACACAGGTTAGGAATTTTCTTTGTGAATCTAGCTATAAAAATGCACCACTTTCAGATTTAGAAGATTCTTCAATATCTGCTCCGCCAGAAGTTGTAAAGATCAAAAAAAAAATTTTTAGGGGTACAATAAGTATTTTTCATGGAATATGTAAATACTGAGAAAAATAACGAAATGGTGTTAGAATTTTTGCTTTGAATTTATGCAGTATATATATATATATATATATATATATATTATTGGGATATTTTTTGCATAATACATTCGAAATTTTTCAGACATAGGATGACTGCAGTGATATGTACACCTAGCGGTCCCAAACTGGATTTGGAAATTTTTCTCAACTGATTTCTAAAATTGATCTTCACTTTTTTTTATCATTTTTGGTTGAAAAATATACAACAAAAGTATGTCTTACACGTTTTTTTGTTTCTGAATCAGACCTATTCAGTTCTAGGCTGGCATGTATAAATTTGCTATACAATTTGTAAGGGGAAAAACGTCTTGTAGAGGCAGTTACAAATAATACAATAATACCAATGTCATGTAAACATATATCTTATATAAATATAATCTACATCAGTAATTTATAAATATTTTTAAATAATTAGACTAACTGACATTTATATATATATATATATATATATATATATATATATATATATATATATATATATATATATATATAAATCGTATATACTCATCTATAAATATATATGAATGCATAATTTTTTAAACATTGCCTTTTACAGAAAATGGATGAAATAAACAAATCCACCGATGAAAAGGCATGCAAAAGACAATTACTTAACGCCCGAATGCGAAAATGTCGTGAAAGAAAACGTAATGCATCCGAACAATTGGATTGATTTCCTTGCCCAGAATAATTCAGAAGTTTTTACTTCTATCATGTGGTCATAAGCACACCACACACATATTTTTTTGTTGTTGAATTAGTCAATTAGACCATTTCGGTTCTTAGTAAGTATTGTCATCATTATAAAACATATATTCTTTAAAAAAAATAAATGGAAAATTATTGATAACTTTTATTTAAACTCATACAAACACACGCTTTGCTTTAAATATTTTTCGTTCTAATATTTTCAATTATTTATTTATAAAAAATATTGTGTACCACTATTCAATCATTTATCAATAAAAAATTGTTTAGAATGCAATTTTCCTTAAAGGACAACTTCCTTTATTGTTACGCTAGGAGGGCATATTCCTGTACTTTTGCGTTTTTTATTGTGTTTTAAACTTTTTTTACTTTTTTTTTAGATTTGTTTCTAAAACATATTAAAAATCTTTGTTTTAGCAATACTTTCCTTTTTTACAGTTCTGTAGTTATAAAATATTTATCAAGCAAACAAAAAAATGCCCAAAAGAATAAATTTTAGAGCAATTTAGTTACAAAATATCAAGTTTTATGTTGTAATATATTTTTTTAAAAAGTGACATGAGGGACTAGCTTCACATTTTACCCTTGCATTGTAAATAAAATGAGAACCTCGAGTTTTTTACTTTGATAACCTATACATACTAAAACACAGTTATTATGAAACTTGAATGTAAAGTTTATATTCTCATATTTTATGTTGTAAGCATTCTTTCTTTATGGATTAGAAGTAAGATTTTCTTCAGGCAAATTTTTCTCCATTGATAGTTTTTCCTCATACTGAAAGAAACATCTTAACTCTTGAATGTTTTTATTACAGGCATCTGTTATGATTTCCGTAATCTGCTTAAAAACATAACATAACATTCATAATAAAATATACATTATGCATATAGATTAGATTTTATTAGAATGCACCCTTTACAATGCATTCTTTGAACTTTTTCATGGTTCTTCCTCTAAAAGATTGCATTTTTAGCTTTTAGAATCCATTCCTTATCCACTAACTCTACTACAAGCTGTAAAATGAAAAAGTCTGTTCAAATTGCCCAGCATTATTTTTGATTGATGTAGGGGTTTTCGATACCCGTTTCATAATAAAAAAAGACATGTTGAAGAGGATGAAATCATGGCAGAATTTTTTCATTTCAATAGGTTCCGAAATTTATTTCCATACTCTATTCTAAATATCAAAAACACAAGGAAAAAACAGCACCTGCAAATCGCGAAAACAGAGATTTTGCTCATGTGTTATACATGAGGTTTTTGTCCTTTCCATTTTCACCACACACACATACTTTTAGTAGTTTATATATTTTTATTCGTAAAAAGTGACGTCGGCGTTCTTTCCATGAATTTTGGTTCTTCAATGTCTTTCAATTGAACTCCTTTACTTTTCTGACGTGTACGATTTTCTAAAGTAATTCATGTGCCAAAAAATACTGTAGTTATATGTACAAAATCAGACCAGAAAAAACCGGTTGTATTTGGATCCCTACTTTAAATGTGAATGCATAGTACATGTTGGGGATGTTTGAAAACAGATTCAATATTAATAGCAACGATAATATAGTGTTTATCAAACTCTCATTATTTGCCACCCAATTTTCAGTCATAATTTTCAACGCATCCCCTCCATACAATAACAATGTATTGAATTCAATAATAATGCACTTGGATGTAAAGCTACAATGCGACTTTAATTATAAACCGTATAATTTATCAAGTTTAAGTTTTAAATGGTGTATATAACTCGATACATAACAAGCCCATGGGGTCACTGGTAATTTTTACACTCGTTCTTAATTTAGTATATTTAAAATGAATTATCCAATATGTGGGGTACTGATACATTTATAAGTGTATTATATCAGTGTAAATATGTATTTTATTTCTTATTATCTCGGGATTTTTTTTATTTTGCTTCATTTCAAGGAATTAATATTTTTAAATCTATTATTTTTATACTTTTCGATATGCTCAAGCCTTCCACATAGGTTTATCACCACTGGCGTAGCTAGTTCTGAGTGGACTCCGTATCAAAAAATGTTTGCGGGCCTTTTGGTGGCTTTCTTAATAATTTACGATTTTTTTCTTGCACATGTTGGGGTCCTTGTAGATTGGGAGCTCCGTCTCATCGATAGGGCTGATCCGGCGGTAGCTATACCTCTGGTTATCACCCGAGGAAGGGGGGAGCACCCTACAGTTTGAGAAATATTGCATTCATGAAAACGAATATACTCTGTTCTTAACCTTTTTAATTAAGTTTAATAATTTTTTTTCACTGAAATCATTTTGAAAAATTACTCCCTGATGTCACATGAAGCTTATGAGGCAATTACAGTCGGGCCCTGATTTAACGAACCCGTATTCAATGAATTTCGAGATTTAATGAATCTTTTCTTTTCCCAGACTCAAATGGAAGCGGAAACGCCTATTTAACGAATAATTAAACCCCGAATTAACGAATTATTGAAAATATTATTTTATTAGTTTAGATTAGAAAAGGTTGGATTTCTTTTCAAATGGCATCGTCTTAGCCCGGAACAAAAAGACATTTCTTGAAAGAAGCTAATTTTGACAGCGAAGGGTGCAGCTCATTATTAGACTTAACAGGTGTAGATGACTAATGAGTGTAAACCTACCATGTGAATTTTGAATAGAACATGAAATTCATTTATCACATCTTATTCCAGAACGCAGGGGATATTTTAAGAGATTTTACCATTAGCTCTCTTTCCCGAGAGAAGTGAAGTTTTTTATATGTACTGTTTTTTTTAAATTTTGTTTGGGGAAATTTGTTAAGCATTTCAGATCGCCGAAACAAATACGTAGCGATTTGTATTCAGAAATCGGTAATGAAACTCCTGTCAAAGCTGTTACTTTTTTATTCTTTACATTGCTTAAAAACTACGAAAACATACACCTTGCAGCAGGATGTAAAAGTACGTAGTATTTTTTTTCTCTGCATAAATTCGAAAAAGAATTCTTTTAAATCAGGAATCAAAAAATTTTCAAACATCTGATAGTCAATATTTTGAAATTTTCAATTAACTGGTGCGTAATAATTCGCTAATAGTATTTTTAGCTGCTGAATAAAAATTATGTAATTTCTAATTATGGATATTTTTTTGTGTAGTTGCTTATGGAATTTCCAAAACGTAAGTGCAAATAAACAGTAGTTTTTTTTACCCCAATTTTTCGAATAAACCTGATTTAATGAATAATGTTTTCGGTCCCAATGAATTCGTTAAATCGGAGTCCGACTATATTTATAAAAATTATTAAATATTTTATGTGTGTATTTTATGAGTGAGTGAATATTAATGCCGTAATGTTCAGCTACACGAGGGCTTTTAGCGACGGGCCTCGTAATTTTGAACCATGGTCAAGTGACGAGGTGTGTGTATTGGGATTAATAATTATGAAACTTCTATATCTATTTTTCAACTCCCGCAATATGAAGAAAAACTTTGAAAAGGCTATTTTTATCTTATACCTTCATAAATTTATGTTGTTGTTATTCTCGTGTCCATCTATTTGGCAAAGGAAAAGTATTTAAAAAAACTCTAGATTCCTCCGAAAATGTCAACAGCTACGGCTATCAATTATGGAGTCTTTTGGCTATAGAGCAGCAGTTCTTAAACTGTGGTCCGTGGTCCTCTGGGGATCCGCAGCTCTTTTGTAGGGGGTCCATGGTATCTTTCATGTAACATTGAGAGATTTCTTGCTATTACAAACTCTGAAATGTCTCGTGGGGAAAAATTGAAAGATTTGCCCTACTAGACTAGATTGCTAAATAGTTCCCAATGAATAAACTCTGCTAGAACTTGTATTTTGATCAAGAATATTAAGTTGGAGAGGGAAGTTCAAAATCTTGGGGGTGTCCGCGATGTTACCCTGATACATAAAGGGGGCAGCGGTGATCTGAAATTTAAGAACTGCTGCTATATGAGGATCTCCTGCAGAATGTAAAAAAGTGGGGTTGACAAAGCTTTAGTGCTCTTGGGATGAAAGCTCGGCACACTGGAAATGTTTTGATGTGAGTGATTGGATTTCAGGGCACTTTTGTATGTAAGATCCTGTTTCATCAGGATGGATTTTCATGCCCTTGTAATGATGGATTCTTAGTATTGGGGTTGTGCGTGTTATAGTTTTGGGAGTCAAAGTCTGTTATCAGTGGTTTCTTGAAAGAATGGGGCAAAGTATAGATCTGGCCACAGCATTTGCATCATTAAATATGATGGAGGTACAAGGTGGTCTTTGGCCTCTTTGGACAAAGAATCAGCGCACTCATTTCCTTCGATATTTACATGTGCAGGTATTCATTGTAGAACACAGGATTTCCCCTAGTAATGCATTCCTGAGGATATTAATGATTTCAAGAGCTTTCTGTGTTGTTGTTTCTTATTCCACTTGATCGTCAGAAACATCTAAATCAAGTCCATGAACCCGTGCGTTTTTAAACAATGACTTATGTCAACCAATATAAGTCATGATGTGGGCAGGAGTGGCTTGGGTCGCATTACAATTTGGACTGGGAGGGGACCCACTACATGCCGTTGAGCTCGAGTATGTCCACTACGAATCCCAGTAAGAATCCCCCCCCACTGCCTGTTCCAAGCAAAGCAACATAATGACGGTTTAGTTCATATCACTCATGTAGGGGGACCTGCTTCCAAGAGGAACTGATATCTTGTTAGTAATTTACGAAAAAGTAAGGCAGCCACTAAGTGTGTGGAAACTATACAGCCGCCCTCACGGGAAAAATTATCTGTCATCTCATTCTCGCAGCCATTCACGTGCAACGGTACCCACGGAAAAAAGATCTGAACATTAGCACTCAAGCTATTTAATAGATGAGCAATACTCGTTGTCGTTCTGTCACCATGCCTCCACCATTCAGAAAGATAATAAATAAAGCTTCTTCTATCACTCAATAGCCAAGTTCTGCCCAAAATATTGAGTAGTAGCCAGATTTTCTCTTACAGATGCTAATACCGTTCCCTTTTTTTATGAAAATTCCCCTACCCGATATAGTGCCTACACCCATGCTGCCATCAGAAGAGTTTTCTTCTGGGCACCATTAATATTTTAACTGCAAAACATTCAGAGTCCTCACCGCATACTTCTCGTCATTAATTCGTCAGCTTGTAGAGCGTCTACTACCCTGGGCGCGGTAAAATTATTATTATCACAAATTACTGCATGGAAAAAATTGGGTGCCATGGCCTCCGAAGAGGTTGGTCTTCTGCTTGTTGGTCCTCGGAAGATATTTTATCCCCCTTCTATAGCCCACAGGAAAACCAGTATTGCAATTATTTCTGTCATAAATTTATAATAATGAAATGTACTTTAGGTAACGCTATGAACAAAATGCGTTATTAAGGTATCCGACTACGTTCGGAACCGTGATTTTAAAAAGACGCATAAATGGATAACTTTCATGATATTTAGTGTTACTTAGATAAGAATACATATATAAAATTGTTTTAAGGGACATATTTTGACAAAGAAGTTTTATTTAAATACGATATTTTGGCAAAAAATTAGCTTAAAATATCCTTTTTTTCCAAATGTTCTGCTTTTGCGAAAAATGCTTCTATTATAATAATTTTTTGCCTGTATATAGCTCAGACCTCTGTATAGAGTCTCAAGTATGATTTTTGAATCATTCCCATTATTTTCAGAGTTACAACCCATTGAAATAATTGTCGGCGTTTTTTTTTCTTAAAATTTCTCTCCTGTGCTATCGTAAAACATGGATAAACCCACTTCTAAGTTATATATTTAAAAAATCCTAGTTGAGCCTCTGTACAGAAGCCTGAGCTACATACAGGCAAAATATTATTATAATAGAAGAATTTTTCACAAAAGAAGAATATTTTTAAAATGGATCATTCTATGTTAATTTTTTATCAAAATATTGTACTTAAATAATTTCTTTATTGTAATAATATTCTTAAAACAATTTTATATACATTTTCTAATCTAAGTGACACTAAATATCCTAAATATTATCCATTTATACGCTTTTGCAAAATCACGGTTCCGAACGTAATCGGATACCTTAAGATGTTCCCCAAATAACGTTTTTACTCGAATGAAAGCCGTCATTGATTCTAAGTCGCTCCCCAAATTTCGTACACCGTTTTTAAAGAAAAAAAATTATGTAAAATGTTCATCAATATCCGATACTTGAAAAATATTTAAAAATTTGAATGAGAAATTATAAGAAGTTAATGATTCTCATTTACTTTACCATTATTAAAAACTTTCAAATACATGCATGAACTAACCTACAATAACTCTAACCGGCAGTATCGTGTTTCGAAAATGATTCATAACTCCCATTGCCACAGTTGACTTCAGTATTGGTGCCGGCGTCGCTACGTTCCCATACGATGCCGCCTTCTGTGCACTACAATGCATTTTTTATGCAACATTTTTTAAAACAATGTATTATAGAAAAATGTAAAAGAATTATTAAAGACTGCTGAACATTTATAAGCAAAAATTATATGATTTTGTTTGCGTCGTCGACGCAAATTTTTCGATCCGTGTCAAATTTTCAGTGGCCGCTGCTCTGTCTCCGTTTCTTTCTACATATAAAACTGCTTCCCTTTTCATACTTGCGTCATAGTAAATTCGTTTTGATAAAATTACTGGTATCTTTGATGTGTCGGTGGTTAAAAAAAAGCGCATACAAAAAAATTTCTTAAATACAAGCAGACAACGATCTTTAGGATAGACTGAATACTGGAGAGAAACTACGGAATTGTATGGATAAATCACCGATGTGCAAGTGACTAGAATGGACGCTTACATTCTTCCTTTTGAAGGGGGGGGGTAGAAACTCAATTCCCCCCTTCCAACAAATAAGCACTCTAACAAACTATCGAACACTCAGGAATCCTTTTTAAGGTATCCGACTAGGTTCGGAACCGTGATTTTGAAAAGGCGCATAAATGGATAATTTTCCTGATACTTAGTGTCACTCAGATTAGAATACATGCATAAAATTGTTTTAAGGACATTTTGGCAAAAAAAATCTATTTAAGTGTAATATTTTGGCAAAAAATTAACTTAGAATAATCTTTTTTCCAAATGTTCTCCTTTTGTGAAAAAGGCTTCTATTAGAATAACATTTTGCCTGTATATAGCTCAGACCTCTCTACAGAGGCTCAACCAGAATTTTGAAAAATTGCCACCAATTGAAATAATTATTCCCGTTTTTTTCTTAAAACTGCTCCCTTCTGTTGTCGTAAAATATGAATAAACCCACTTCTAATTTATATATTTCAAAAATTCTAGTTGAGCCTCTGGACAGAGGTCTGAGCTATATACAGGCAAAATATTATTATATAATTGAACCATTTTTCACTAAAGGAGAACATTTAGAATAAAGATTATTCTAAGTTAATTTTTGCCAAAATATCGTATTTAAATAAACCTTTTTTTTATCAAAATGTCCTTAAAACAGTTTTATGCATATATTCTAATCTAAGTGACATTAAATATCATGAACATTATCCATTTATGCGCATTTGAAAATCACGATTCCGAACGCGTAGTCGGATACCTTAAATTGTCATTTGTGACGTAATGACATGAAAAATCATTCAGATCCGATCTGGTATCGGTCGAACATTCATCCCCTGCAGTCGTTGCCGACTGCAGAGGATTCAATTGTAGATGACGAGGACGACACTTGAGCGGGCACCCCTCTCTCATAACAAAGTGACCGTGGTTTGATTGATTGATTGAATATTAACGTCGCACTGTTCAGCTACACGAGGGCTTTTGGCGTCGGCCCACGTAATTTTGAACCATGGTCAAGTGACGTGGACGACACCTGAGCTGGCACCCCCTCTCCTAACTACCACACCACACCAACGGGAGGACGTTTCAGCTCTCGACAGATTTAACGTGCATCACTGCCCTACACGGCGGGTCTTTAGTGGTACTGGGCTCGAACCTGTGACAAAGCAAGCCACAGTCCGATACCTATACCACTCGGCTACCGCGGCCGGTAAGTGACCGTGGTAGCCAATGGTCAAGGTATCGGATCATGGCTGGCGTGTCATAAGTTCGAGACCAGTACCACTGAAGACCCGTCGTGTAGGGAAGCGATGTACGTTAAATCTGTCGAGAGCTCAAATGTCCTCCCAGGGCTGTTATGTGGTAGTTAGGAGAGGGGGTGCCAGCTCAGGTGTCATCCTCGTCACTTGACCATGGTTCAAAATTACGATGTCCGCAGCTAAAAGTCCTCATATAGCTGAAAAATGCGGCGTTTATCTTCACTCACTTACTCTCCTAACTAATCCGAGATCACGTCACAGAGAGCATTGAACAAACTGTCCGACACTGAGGAATCTATTTCAATTATCAGCCGCACTCTATTTTCAGTAGCCTCAACACTTTGAAAATAATGCGGCCTAAGATTAGAGTAAATACGATAATAATTTTAAAGGCTTTTTAATGAAAACTTTACATGTTCATTTGCAACAATTGTTATTAAAGTAAATTTCTCTTTAATTTATGTAACTAATGGATTAGTATTTAATTTTAATAACACAGTATTATTTTCCTACAAAGCACATCTTGCATTATCTTCTAACCATTACTATTCAACCATATATTATTAAACTGTAAAGATGATACAGTAATCATTTTGGAACAGAATAAATATATAATTATTATATTTGGATGATACTATAAAACGAAAGAAAGTGTTAAAATGTACTTCAATCAATTTCTCACTATTACACTTCGGTTGCATTCGGTACAGGAATTGAATGACATGATCGTGCAGGAAAAATGTTGCAAAAGATACATTTTTGAAAATTTAACATGCGAGTAAGAAGAAAAAGTAAGAAACATCTTTAGTGAGGATAAAAATAATAGTTATGTCCCTAGAAATAGCATTGAAATTTTATCAAAATGTATCAGAAAATCCATTTCGAATCCAATTTACCCGATATTTACATGGTAACGAAAATTCTTTAAAATGAATGATAAATTTGTAAGAATAAACCTTCTCAACGACAAAATAGTTGGCATCAGTTCTACGTTTTACTATTTTTCCTTTCACAAAACTTTCATGTTTTGCAAATCACTAAAGGGAGAAATATGTTTTCAAATTAATGTCTTACTAAAAATATATGAGTATCAGCACCAATATACCAATAATGGAATCATTTAATAGTTAACAATTAATTGTGGACTTAACTTTCATTGAATACATCAAATGAATTATGGCAAAAAATTACACTGCCATTCTTTTAAAATATTTATATCAATGTTATCATTGTTAGTCACATTGTAACGGGTCTATCCGCGAGTTTACTAATAAACCACTTGGGGAAAATTAATCTTTTCAACTGTGACTTCTCTGTAAAGACGACGGGACTTATGCAAATTAGAACTTCTATTTAAGTGTTTGCCGTATAATAGGTCAGGATGGCTGAAAGTGGATAGATAGAAACGTGAATAAGATAATGATGGGAGGTCGTATAGTTAATCAAGTTAAAAGATATCCATAGATAATCCAATCTTTGGAGTCAAGAGCGCTCTCATATTAAAATAAGTGGGTTTAGTTCTATGATAATTAAATTAATACAACTTGATTGTTCCTCGGGTTTAATGTTTTAAGTGCATTTTCTTTCCCTTACGTTGTCTAATGTTATTAAGTTAAATAGATAATAAAATTTTAGTTTGAATTAATATGGCTGATCTTTACTCGAACCCCCTGCGAACACCGGGACGTTACAGCATTATAATTTATTAAGCTATCTGACTACATTCTGAACCGGGATTTTAAAAAAGTGCATAAATAGATAATTTTCATGATATTTAGTGTCACTTAGATTAGAATACATGTATAAAATCGTTTCAATGACATTTTGACAAACAAATTTATTTAAATACAATATTTTGACAATAAAGTAACTTAGAACAACCTTTTTTCAAAATGTTTTTCTTTTATAAAAAAACGCTTCTAAAATAATAATATTTTGCTTATATAAAATATAGACTTCTTTCCAGAGAGTCTAAACTTTTTTTTGAAAAATTCACATTATTCTTAGAGTTACAACCAAGTTAAATAATTATCGGCCTTTTTTTCTTAAAATTTCTTCCCTCTGTTGTCGTAAAACATGTATAAACCCACTTCTAAGTTATATACTTCAAAAATTCTAGTTGAGTCTCTGTACAGAGGTCTGAGCTATATACAGACAAAATATTATTATAATAGAAGCGTTTTTCACAAAAGGAGAACATTTTGAAAATGGGTCATTGTATGTTCATTTTTTGTCAAAATATTGTACTTAAGTAATTTTTAATTTTAATAACATTCTTAAAACAATTTTATATACATTTTCTAATCTAAGTGCACTATATATCATAAACATTATCCATTTATACGCTTTTGCAAAATCATGGTTCCGAACGTAGTTGGATACCTTAAGTATTTTGTGGTCATAGCTACGAACTCTTGGTCGGTGCTGTCAAGTTTTTGTTCCAATGAAGACTTGTCTTGGGGAGAGGGACTGGAACATGTTAAATCTTTCGAGGTTTGAGATCGGTCTTGTTGGCGTGGTGCGGAAATTTGGTGAGAGAGATACCAGATCAATTGTCGTCCTCGTCACTTGACTGAAAGTGAGCCAGTTCACCATCCTTCCCTCATTTAATCATTTAATAGCAAGCAATGCATCCCGATTGTTTCTTCCTTTGTCTTAGAGTGCAAAGGTATTGGAGAAGCGGGGCATGGATCTACTCTTGTGGTGACTCTTCCCCTTTCATTACCGATTTGTTCTCTGACCACTCCTATTAGCCACATCTCGGGTCCCTGCGGCTATTTCTTTCCTCTATGAGGTTCTATACTAGAGGTACTCAGACTTTTCTTCTGTCGGGCCGCATATACATGTCAGCTATCTCACGTGGGCCACATACATATGTCAGCTATCTCACGTGGACCGCATACATATGTCAGCTATCTCACGTGCGGCGCATACATGTGTAAATATGCCAGTATCTCACGTGGACCGCATACATATGTCAGCTATCTCACGCGAGCCGCATACATATGTCAGTTATTTCACGCGGGCCGCATACATATGCCAACTGTCTCAC
Source organism: Trichonephila clavipes (assembly GCA_019973935.1). Taxonomy (NCBI): domain Eukaryota; kingdom Metazoa; phylum Arthropoda; class Arachnida; order Araneae; family Nephilidae; genus Trichonephila; species Trichonephila clavipes. The sequence goes on along the minus strand of BMAU01005364.1, from coordinate 7,081 downwards.
GCGGGTCGCATACATGTCAGTTATTTCACGCGGGCCGCATAAATATGCCAACTGTCTCACACGGGCCGCATACATATGTCAGCTGTCTCACGCTGACCACTTACATATATCAGTTATTCCACGCGGGCCACATACATATGTCAGTTATCTCACGCGGGTCGCATACATATGTCAGTTACTCACGCGGGTCGCATACATGTGTCAGTTACTCACGCGGGTCGCATACATATGTCAGTTACTCACGCGGGCCGCATACATATGTCAGTTATTTCACGCGGGCCGCATAAATATGTCAACTGTCTCACGCGGGCCGCATACATATGTCAGTTATTTCACGCGGGCTGTCTCACGCTGACCGCATACATATGTCAGTTATTTCACGCGGGCCGCATAAATATGTCAACTGTCTCTCACGCGGGCCGCATACATATGTCAGTTATTTCACGCGGGCCGCTTAAATATGCCAACTGTCTACGGGCCGTCATATGTCAGCTGTCTCACGCGGACCGCATACATATGTCAGCTGTCTCACGCTGACCGCATACATATGTCAGTTATTACTCACGCGGGTCGCAGTTACTCACGCGGGCCGCATACATATGTCAGTTATTTCACGCGGGCCGCATAAATATGTCAACTGTCTCACGCGGGCCGCATACATATGTCAGCTGTCTCACGCTGACCGCTTACATATGTCAGTTATTTCACGCGGGCCGCATAAATATTCATTTCACGCGGGCCGCATACATATCAGTTACTCACGCGGGTCGCATACATATGTCAGTTATTTCACGCGGGCCGCATAAATATGTCTGTCCACGCGGGCCGCATACATATGTCAGCTGTCTCACGCGGACCTCATACATATACGTCAGTTATTTCACGCGGGCCGCATACATATGTCAGTTATTTCACGCGGGCCGCATACATATGTGTCAGTTATTTCACGCGGGCCGCATACATATGTCAGTTATTTCACGCGGGCCGCATAAATATGTCAACTGTCTCACGCGGGCCGCATACATATGTCAGCTGTCTCACGCGGGCCGCATACATATGTCAGTTATTTCACGCGGGCCGCATAAATATGTCAACTGTCTCACGCGGGCCGCATACATATGTCAGCTGTCTCACGCTGACCGCATACATATGTCAGTTATTTCACGCGGGCCGCATACATATGTCAGCTGTCTCACGCTGACCGCATACATATGTCTCTCACGCTGACCGCATACATATGTCAGTTATTTCACGCGGGCCGCATACATATGTCAGTTATTTCACGCGGGCCGCATAAATATGTCAACTGTCTCACGCGGGCCGCATACATATGTCAGCTGTCTCACGCGGGCCGCATACATATGTCAGTTATTTCACGCGGGCCGCATAAATATGTCAGTTGTCTCACGCGGGCCGCATACATATGTCAGCTGTCTCACGCGGACCGCATACATATGTCAGTTATTTCACGCGGGCCGCATACATATGTTAGTTATTTCACGCGGGCCGCATACATGTTAGTTTTTCACGCGGGCCGCATAAATATGTCAACTGTCTCATGCGGGCCGCATACATATGTCAGCTGTCTCACGCTGACCGCATACATATGTCAGTTATTTCACGCGGGCCGCATAAATATGTCAACTGTCTCACGCGGGCCGCATACATATGTCAGCTGTCTCACGCTGACCGCATACATATGTCAGTTATTTCACGCGGGCCGCATAAATATGCCAACAGTCTCACGCGGGCCGCATACATATGTCAGTTATTTCACGCGGGCCGCAGCATGCGAATAAAGAGAAGGAATTGGGGAAAGGGGATGTGAGAAATAAATGCTTTAAGATCAAGATAGCATTGGAAATTTAAAATGTGTAGGAAATTGATTAAAATATTATAACGCCTGTTTTGCTTTTTTAAGTTTAAATTTTTTATATTTTTGTTATTTTTGTCACTAACACTAAAATGGAAGCATTTAAGAAATACTCCTTCACAATTTCTGCATCAGTAAACGGTTTTATATGATTACCAACAATATAACAAACTTCATTGGATGGCTGTTGCCGCTGTTATATTACCACTGATGAAAACACTTTGTTGCTGTTGTAAAGATTATTCAAGAAAGCCTATTTATCACCTCTTGAAAGAGATCTTCGAGGAAAAATGTCATTGAATGATTCCTGTTTATTGGTATTTTTTTAAATACAGCACTTTCGTGACAAATAAAACAATTACTGATTCATGTTTGCTTATCACCACAAAATAGTCAACCTCCCAATAGACTTTAAACGATCTATTTTCCAGGAATATTTTTCGCTAGCAAGATATGAAAGATAATTAAAAATTAGTTCCACCCATAAAATTTTCGCAACTCCACCGTTGTCTGTTATCACTAACCGAAATCATTCCAATCAGAAAAAGAATATCAATTCGTACCCGTACAACAACGGCAGCAAAATTGATATATTTGATTTTTTTTTATAAAGAATTTTTCCCAGCAAGTTTTTAATACAATGTTCTTAAATAAGTGAATTTTTCAGAGTAATGGGCCATGACCGGGACACGTAAAAAGGCTCAGTGGGCCGCAGGTTAAGTATCGCTGTTCTAAACACTCTTTTGCTTCGTGGGGGAACAATCTCTCTTGCCCTCTTTCTAAGAATATAATAGGAAAGAAATTTATAGACCATCACTCTCTGTCATCTTGCATTCAACCACTCCCCGTTTTTGGCATTCCTTTTTATGAGTGGTATCCCTAAGTATTTTATTTCTTATTAGCGAGACTGCATTTGTTTGCTTGCTTGCTTGCTTGTTTTGCTTTTTCAATTCCTAATATTAGCTCACAGTCTCTATTTATTTATTTATTTATCTTGGTGGAATTGTTAATCGTTAATAAAATACATTTTAAAGCGCTCCATTGAGCTGAAATTTTATACACATGATTATTTTGGATGACAATAAATTAACTTTTTTAAATCAATTAATGAAAATTAATTGGTTAAAACTAATAATTTAAAGAATTACAAAGACAGCCACGTTGGCGACTTAGCGACCCATTTGGTGACTTGTGTCAAAGCTTCAAAATGTTTTTTTCTCACGTTTTAAAGCATTCGGTTGAACTTAACGATAACTTAATGATGATGAATAAAAATTAATGACCACTTAATGTTGTAATTCTGTCATATGTATATACGTATTTATATTAATTGTAACTATTTAATAAAAAGTAGCTAAAATAAAAAATTTTCTTTATTGATCTAAGTAGGAATTGACTTAATTTTTTTTTATATTATTTGTGTGTGTTTTTCTATTGGTTTCGGTTTTGGTTTGTCTTTGCTTTCGTTTTTGTTCTGGTGTTTGATTTGGTTTTCGTTTGGGTTTTGGTTTTTGTTTGGATTTTCTTGTAGCTTTGTTTTTGGTTTTCGATCGGGTTCCGTTTTAAGATTTGGTTTTTGTTTTTGATTTGGTTTCCGTTTGTGCTTCTGTTTTTGTTTTTGTTTTGATGTTTGGTTTGGGTTTTTGTTCGGATTTTGCTTTGGTTTTTGTTTGGGTTTTGTTTTGGCTTTGGGTTTTGTTTTGGCTTTGGATTTTATTTTGGCTTAAAGTTTTGTTTTGGCTTTGGTTTTCGATAGGGTTCCGTTTTAAGATTCGGTTTTTGTTTCAATTTGAGCTTCGGTTTTTGTTGGGGTTTGGGTTTTGTTTTAATATTTACATCATTTTTATTTTTATTATAAATCACAATCTGGCCCCAGTGAGGGGCTGCGGTAGCCCAGTTGTCAAGGTATCGGATCATGACAGGCATGCCATGAGTTCGAGCCCAGTACCACTAAAGACTCGCCGTGTAGGTCAGCGATGCACGTTAAATCTGTCGAGAGCTGAAACGTCATCCCGTTGGTGTGGTAGTTAAGAGAGGGGGTGCCAGCTCAGGTGTCATCCACGTCCCTTGACCATGGTTCAAAATTACATGGTCCGTCGCCAAAAGCCCTCGTATATCTGAACAGTGTGACGTTAATATTCATTCACTCACCCGGCACCGGTGAGGTGTTACTTTTGTAAAGAACTTTTACTGTGTATTTTATATTCTTCCCCCTTACTGTCAAGAATTTGAGTGAGGTCCCTTAATCGGGACCATTTTGTATATGCATTTCTTTAGTATATAAATAATCTTCTCGAAGGGTCAACTCTTACCTCGAAATCCTTTGGAAAAGCTCGGTTTTCCGGAGTAATTAAGAGTCATGAGTTCTAACCCTTGTCCAATGACTAACTGTGTCATGGACTGATGCGTGTTAAATATTTCATGGTTCAAATTCCTCCCATTGGTGTGGTGTGGTAATCTGGAATGTGGAGCACCAGATAAGATATCACACCCTTATCATTTGGCTTAATGAATCCAACTAGGTTCGGGGATAAATTTTTCAAAAATTGATTTTCTAAATAATTTTATCGTTTTAAAGAACATAATAAATAGGCTTAAAAAGTCATAACTATTAAATAACTAACATGTATCGCCCTTTTTTTGAAAAAAAAAATTATTTTTAGCAAATTTTTTTAAGTTAAGAAAAATGTGATAAATAAAAATAAATTGCATATTATGCATTTTTAACATCATTGATATATTTTTTGATCCATCTGAAATGTCACAAAGCGCAAGATAAAAAATATTTTGAGAAATAAATATTTTATTAGAGATAGCATTTTTTAAGTTTGATGGTCATGATGTTTCGTCAAAATTACTGCATGTTCTAAGCTAAAAATGGATGTAAAATGTGATTAAGTGTAGCTGTCTTAAAACATGTGGTTTGTTACATTCTGACGGTCCCATAGCATATATGTATGTTATAAATGCCATTGCATTTGATTGGATTATTTAGAAGATATCCCGTTTCCCATGCACACATTATCATGAAAAGTTCATTCTTCAAAAAGTGAATTAAAAAAATATTTTTATTAGTTAGATAAAGTAAATGCCATAAAAAGAACTTAAACTCTGTAGTTTTATAAAGTAAATGCCATAAAAAGAACTTAAACTCTGTAGTTTTATGTTTTAGTCCTCCTTCCTCAATGATTAATTTCTTTTTTCCCTAATTACCCAAACAACACCAAAAATCAAGCACCTAAAAAGTACTTTTTCAACTTAGACGAATACCCTAAACTCAAAATTATGCTCATCACCCAAAGCCATCGTGTTGCTTTACAGTGGCAACGCTCATGAACACTTACCCAAAAGAAGATTATAAAAACAAATACGGATCCAATATCGTTCAATTTTTTTAAAAAAATTTACCACACTTTCGAGGAAAAAACCATTTTAAATTAATACGTAAAAACAGCGATCGACAATCCTTTAGATGTGGTGAGTCATACCTATGTACCAATATGATTCAGCGAACTACACAGTAGGACATGCTTGAAACAATTCGATTCCCTCAATAACACAGATAGAGTTAAAGAACAGAGGTTAATAATATAGATTTATAGTTTTATTATGTATAAATTTTACACCAGTTAGATATTTCTGAACGAAAAAAAAATAGCATAAAATATAAATATTTCTTCAAAAAAAATTTTAAAAAATTTTAAGTTGTGAATATATTATATATCCAAACATATTTATTAAGATAAGAAATAGACAACATAAAATATAACTATTTCCCTTTATTATCTATATATATACACTCTGTCGCAAAAAAATATATGCACCCAGAAGAAATCAAGCTACAATCACGAAACTCGGCAAGAATGTAGTCTGGTAAGAGATATGCAAATGATTAAAATTTCGAAGCCAATGAGACAAGGCTAAGTGTGCTATGCGCATATTAGTTGCGCAACTAGGAGAGTTTAAAAGCATGAGTACGAGCGCCGTACGGCTATCCAAACGAATCTGATGACTTTGATAGACGATATTGAGACTTAGGATGCCTCTAAGACGTAACCGGCGGCAGTACGAGCAGCTGACGGACTTTGATAGGGGCCGTATAATAGGCCTCAGAGAAGCAGGTTGGTCGAATAGACGTATCGGCCGCCACCTCGGTCGGAGTGATATGGTAGTTGCTCGGTGTTGGCAACAGTGGATCACAGAAGGTAGAGTGTACCGTCGCGGAGGGTCAGGACGTCCCAGGAACACAAATGATCGCGAGGTTCGTGCAATCAGAAGAGTGGCCACTTCGGCACCAACAACGTCGCTAGCATCGATTCAACGCCACTTACCTCCTTCCAGACATCCAGTGCCATCAAGAGAAACCATAAGGAGACGACTGACCGAAGTTGGCTTGAGGAGCCGACGTCCGCTAAGACGCTTGCCACTGACCCCACATCATAGGCAGTGTCGACTGGATTTTTGCCGACCTCGGGCAACTTGGAGTGTGACAGACTGGAGACGTGTCATCTTCAGTGATGAATCCCGATTCAGTCTCAGTGCTGATGACCACCGCACACGTGTCTGGAGGCGCACCGGCCAGCGGTCCGATCCGGCATTTATTGTCGAGCGGCATACAGCAATTTCACAAGGTGTGACAGTGTGGGGAGCAATTTCTTGGGACACACGATCATCTTTAGTGGTCCTTCAAGGCACTTTGACAGCTCGCAGATACGTGGACGATACTTTAACGCTGATTGTGCTACCCATGCTATCAAGTCGCCCAGGTGCCATTTATCAACAGGATAATGCTCGTCCACATACTGCGCGACTCTCCCAACAATGTCTTCAAGGATATGACGTCCTACCATGGCCTGCCAGGTCACCAGATCTTTCGCCAATAGAACATGTCTGGAACGCGCTGGGAAGGCAACTGCAGCCGTCCCGAGATACAGGAGGAGAATTAACTGCGCAGATGCAAAGACTATGGCAGGATCTTCCACCGGGGGTCATAAGTGATCTAATTGAATCGATGCCACGCCGAATTTCGGCTTGTATAGCTGCCAGAGGTGGCTTTACTACTTACTGATTTTTAACCTTTTGCAAGCTGTAACCGCTTAATAAAATGATATTTTGTTCTGAATTTTTAATCATTTGTTTATTTTCATATACACTACATGCATACCAAATTTCGTGAATGTAGCTCAATTTCTTCTGCGTGCATATATT